>JAQGBD010001778.1:0-13336 GCA_034698165.1 Punctoribates punctum | reverse complement strand
TAGAACCTTGTTGAATGTAATTCTTGTAAATTTATGTATCAATGCAAGCTGATTTTTGCATCAAATCCAATCAATCATGATTTAAAATTTAAATTATTCCCTTGAAATCATGAGACAAGTGCTGAGTAAAAGATTCATTGAATCAAAATTCTCATTAAATAAGTTATAATTTGAAAATCAATAGTAATTTCTCAAAAACTTTATGATTCCGTTAATGACATGAAAGGCCTAAGGCTTAGACAGGGACTGACTTACACTGGAATCCCTTCTGATTTCTATTTACATTTCAAACGACTTATTCATTAATTTCAAGTAATTCTCAATTCAAGTCATCAAACATTGAAAAAGAGTAAGTATTTGATAAAAATTGAGGCATATTAGTCGGTGCGATGCCTCACCAAGGCATATTTCCGCAAATCTCCTTTGAAATATGAAGACAAAAATTAATTCTAACTATGGTCTTGGTTATTTTGTCGCAATCCTATTAAATAAATGGGATTCCTATCGGTTGATCTCATTTGAAAAGCGCTAATATTTTCGGTCCATTACTTGCGGTCAGTTCTTATGTGTTATACAATTGCACTGAAATATGATTATTAGTAATTGGATGTCATAACAGGTTTGGTCTAAAAAATTGAATCTAATGTTATGGTTGTGTTTGACAGATGTCGAGTGTCCTCTCATCGATTCGTTTGATGCCAATCGAGTTATATCTATGGAGGGAAACCGTACTCACTATAGGGCCCGCTTTTCCTGTGTCGAAGGCTACGATCTGGTCGGCACTCAAGAGATTACATGCCTTTTAAACGGCCTCTGGTCTGACAGTCCACCCAAATGCAAACGTATGTCAATTTACTTAATATTCAGATCATATTTTCCCATTGATTTTTGTTACTGGAAACCAAGGTCATCTGAAAAATGAGCCCATAATGCAAGAGAATATCAAATTATTTACATAAATTTTACCATTTTTTATACAAAATAAGTGGAGAATATTCTTTCAGGTAATTTGTTTGGGTTTTGGGTAAAAACAAATGAATTTTTTATTCAAATTATTTATTAATCATTTGATAGAAAAAAAAATTGTTTGAACACAATATACATGTAAAGTGGTAGTCATCCCTCCTAATCGTGTCTTGGTAAATAATAATGAGCTTTATCCATAATATTCCTCTTATGAAGTTATCCTTAGTTAATAAATATAATGCTGTAAGAGTAGTTTCTCTATAATAAGCCCTGGATAAACTTAAGTATTCTGTATGTAATGCTAGAGAATTATTATTTATTTCAAATATTGAATATCAAGGTTTAATGAACTTGATAGCAAAGTTTATGGCATAAACTTTATGGCTTAAAAAACCTGGCTAATCAAATCTTCTGACTGATATCCAGAACATTTTTGTTAACTTGTCTTCTATACCAATGAAAGGGATTTTTCATTTTTGAAATTTTTTTTAAGATAAGTTATTTTCACTTTTGACGAATCTTTTGAGTAATACCTTTGAAGAAAAAGTTGTTGAGAAATATCTTCACATATTTCCAAACATTTCTTTATTCAAAAAACTTTTTGCTCTACTCTTTTGAAAGAGAATTTTTGGAGAAAAAGTATTTTATTGATTTTTGAAGACTTATCTTATTTTCTAATAACAACCACTAAACTAAAGGTGTTATATACCTGTGCGCTGTCTTACACGACATAACACACACTCTCTGTTCAATCAATTTTTTCTGTCACTGATTTCCAATTTCATACATAAATCGGAATTCAATTCAAGTGTGAAAAAAGAGTGAATTTTTCATTAAATTTGAGGAAAAGGTTTTTTATCGACTGATTTTCATCAGAATCGGTCAGAAGTCAGGATTGAAATTATTTATTAAAAATTTGTTAACAGAAGCAAAAAAATTATAGACTTTGCTCTTACTCTCGGATATAACGAATGGTTGTTTGCCCAACACTTAGAGATAAATGTGTCGGCACATATTGATTATGGCTTTTGTGGCAAATGGTCACTACGTCTGAAGCGATATTGGATACAAATCCCAGAAGATATGATGGATAAGTTTAATAATGAGCTCCGAATGACGAGAGAAACAGTACATTAGCATAGATTGTATGCCTACCCGTCCCTTATTAATGGAAAGAAACCAATTTCTGGCAATATATTGCTTCAGATTAGAAATGAGGAGAAATCAAAAGGAATTTGTATTTATATCCGAAAGAAATAATTATTTTTGGGGAGGGAGAGAGAGAGAGAGAGAGAGAGAGAGAGAGAGAGAGAGAGAGAGAGAGAGTAATGAGTTGCTAGTTTGTGTCCAATTCTTTCATTGTGTGTTCCCATTCATTATTTTGGTTCCTGAAGGACTTGACTATATGTTGGGCTCATATTCATTACACGAAACCTCTGATTCTGTGTTCACTTTTCTTCTGGTCAGCCATTGAGTGCATTCACTCCATCCTTAGCACTGGTTTCCATACAATGCTTTCCTTCCTGTAGTCTATCTGTCAAAGTATAGCAAATAATGTCAAAAAGACTTCTAATATCTCTTCATTTGTTCCAAATTAAGTGATAGAATGTCCACAACTGAGTGCCGAGGATGACCTCTATCTGCGCATGAGTGGCCAGAACCGTACGCACGGTAGTCAGGTGCAGTTCACGTGCTCTGCTGGATACAAATTAATTGGCTCCGAGTCGATCACTTGTCTGAAGAACAGGACGTGGACCGACGAAATGCCCCGTTGCGAAGGTATGTCCACTACCACAGAATACAGTGTATTATCACTTATTGCCCACTCGGCTCAACTCTTCCATCCCTTAACTATCATTAAGTTGATAGGAAATACCGCTGACGAAGCAATACATGTGTTTCCACTCTAATTCACTAATAGTCTAAAACTTTCACTAAAAATAAACTTTTATTCTGTCCTTAAAAAGACAGAAATTGTTTCTTATGAGGAGTGCAGAGCACAGGTCGCTATTATTGGCCAATATTTTCAATAAAGAAAAAAACTTGAGATTCGGTTAAATAGAAAACTAATGGAATTTTTGGTCTAATCTTCAAATAAATTAATGGAAAGTTGTTTTCAGTCATAAGTAAAGTAAATGATTACGACATAAGAATATTAATAATAATAATAATAATACCTTTTTATTAATATATATGCAAATGATTTCTGATATCATAACTGATTTCGAGAAACTCTTATAAAATATTTTCTGTTCGTAATTGAGTTAAGGCTCAGATTTCACGACTATTTCCGAGAATTAAATAAATTAATCGAAAGTCAATTCTCATTTGGATTTACATTAAACTGTTTTCTGATTTTATTTAATTTTGTATTTGATTTGCGATCAGATATGCAGTCCTACGCTCAGCATATACTTAGAAATATTAAGTTAATAATCATAAGTAACTGAATTAAAATTTAGCATGCTTATTTTTGACTATTTCAACCTTCTAATAGACTCCCACTTCTTTGTCTAACCAAGCTTAATTTTAAAACTAATGAAAGTTTGTCAAGTTATCTATGGTCTATTGCTCTTGCTCATGCTAGTCTTTTCGGATGATATATCTTATTATCTAAATTCATGACTTCATTTAAATTAAATTCTTATTATTTTTATGCAAATATACAAAAAGAGAGGCTCTTAAGGGAATCCAAGAAAAGTTGACAACAGTTTAAACGCCAAAAGAAAGCAACGAATTAATTAAATTTCAATTTAAACACTAATGTAATCATTTAAATGAGAATTTTTTAGACAATGTTTTTCTTCGCTTCGGAGATAAGAAACTGTTTTTCTCTCACTTATCAGTAGTTCTGATGTTTTGATTAAAGAAAGAGAGAAAAACCTTTCGCTTAATGCAAGTTATGCTAAAATTCCTACTCATTCTGTGCCACAGTTTGAGCATTTCGTGCGATCAATGTGTTGTGCACTCAACCAAAGCCCTGACCTCACACAGAGAGACAATAAAAAGCGAATATTGTTGTGTCGATCGCCTATCGATGTATTGATGGAAGAGATTTATATTTAGTTTTCTGGATATTCTCTGCACTTAACCCACACTTTCTTATCCTCTTTTTCACCGATACTTATGTTTGTATTGTTTTTTCATTTCTTTTTTTCTGTCCCTATATTTGCACTAAAGTTGTGTCGTTTGATAATATTTCTTACGATTATTACCCATCGATTATATGGATGTCCTTCAGTTTCACCTTTCACTTTGATCCGAATAATTCAATTTATGAAAATCGTTTTCAATCCATTTTAGTATTTTCTGTGAAATTCTGATCCATTTTGGATATTCTGAATTGAATTTTGTATTAGTTTCAAGAATTTCAAACAAAATTGAAAAATTTCATACCTTTTCCAGTGGTCTCTCCCCCTCTGCAGCCCTCCCACACTGTTATTCATTTGTTAGATGGAATTTTTGATCCAATAATTTTGAAATTTTCATATTTACGGCAATAAACGAAAAATTCAAACTTTTCTTATATTGAAAATTATCCGAAATTCTCAGATTTCAAGCATTTATTTAAATAAAGCGCTGAATATTTTACTCGGATTTTAATAAAAGGAATTTTTATTGATTTCGTTTTTCGTATATTTTCAAAGTTTTTGTTTTTTGAAATAGAAATGAGTTTTCATTTTATAACTCGAAATGTCTTTCTGTGCCGTAAATTCACGAAAAAAAAATGTTGTATTTGTTATTGTTTTCATACATTTGGTTTTATATGCGATCTTTCAACCAATAAATTCAGATTAACAGTGAAAACGATGAAAATCTGTTGGGTTTCTCATTATTTATGCCTATTCTTGGAATTTTTCATTTGACAAAGGTTATACAATACAAATGCTCACGTTAACTAAAATTACTTCAGCTAGCTTATTTGGCAAATGAAAATTACGGCGATAACATTTGCCTATAATCTGTGTTGAAATTTAACCAAGAATTTCTTACTATCCTGAATAATTTTGCAAAATGACGAAGAACAAACTAATTTTTGATTCTAATCTTGCACATACCAACAAATAGAAATGTATCCCATATGAACAATGACTGAACGAAATATTTATAACTAGCAATAAATATAAATAAAGTTTTCCTCTTTCTTTATATGCCGTTCCCATCCATTATTAGAATTTTGGTTCAATCGGCTGAAAAATAAAGCGAATAAAATGAATTAGTTTTTTATTTTTCTCGTTTCGGAAACTAATGGTTGCACTGAATGTCGAGCAGAAAAAATATTTTTCGTACAATTATTGAGACATTTGTTCCCAACTCTTAATTATTCTTATTTTTCAATGCATTTGACTTTCAGACGCTTTAAGACCTCATTTATAAATGAATTTCGTTGAGATTAAAACCTTTTTCGTCTGACTATTATTAAAATGCATTAAAAGTTTTTCCGATAAAAAGTTTTGCAGATTTTAATCAGGGTTGACCAAGGGGCCGACCATTTGAAATGATAGGGGGCAGGCCAAAATCACCATCATTTCAAAAATTTAAAAACTTACATCAAGGTTAAATTTTAGATATATTTTTTGTATGCTTGATAAATTATCAAACAAAACCTACCATTTTATTTTAAATGGCTATTCTATTACCTCCCTTGGCCACTCCCGAAATGTTACCAAAATATGCTAATTCCTTCTGTTTTCGAGTGTCTTGGCAATCCCTTCATTTAAATACTTTAATGGAATTTTAAGTATGGCAATTTTTTCACCATGAATATATTCGCATATTTATTGCTCATCCATTCGTGATTGTGTATAGAAACTAAGTAATTAACATTTTTAATGAAAAAATCGCTTAAATTTAATGATAATTATGGCCATAATATTATGTATTTTAGTTTTCCGAATAACCCGATTATTCTTTGGGGAGAAATGTCAGCTGAAAATCGATTTGAAGTTAGTTTGGGTCAAATGTTTTGATTTAATAAAATCATTGGACAGTCGAGAGAGGTATTGAACAGAACTAGAATTGATTGTGACTCTCGGCGTCACATCTCATTCGCAAAATAATGTATTGAATGTATTAGAGTCGAGAAAATATTCTTCACTTGACTTTAATCCTTTTATGAACTGCTTTTCCAATGTCGAGAGAGAGAGAGAGAGAGAGAGAGAGAGAGAGAGAGAGAGAGAGAGAGAGAGAGAGACCAGTCTTTGTAGTCCTTTGCAAACAAGAGTTGAATCACTTCCTCCGAAATCATAATTTATTTGAGTTGAGATTCACGACAGGTTCGACTCCTCTCCTCTTTTTTTGATGACCGAAGGACTCGATCGGAATTCTAGAGTTTGAGTTCAGTAAAAATATTTGAAAATCATTTTTCTTGTTTGTCATCGAACACCAAAAAAAGTTTTCCTTTTTTGGAGACAACTGAGAGTCCATTACATGAAATAACGGAAAAAACTTTTCTATCAAAAACGTATTTCCAAATGATTGCAAGTTTGGCATTCTATTCAAGTATCAAATACTGATCAATGATCATGCTACCTTTTTTATTGCATAGCGTAAACGTGACTATTGCATAGGTTATTGAGTAAACATTGAATTACTTTGAATCTATTTCTTGGATTATTTGATGAAACACTTATTCCCCGAATAAATGGATTTTTAATGATTCGTTTGATGGTTATAGCGATCACTTGTATACCACCGATGGCTCCATTGAACGGAAGAATCCTCGATAACGGCCACTACATGTCTGGTGATTACATACAATACACCTGCAACAGTGGTTTCTTGATAATGGGAGAGCCACTAGCAATATGCATGGATAATGGCACCTGGTCATCACCGCCGCCCACATGTAAGTAGAAGAAGAGATACTTCTTTTATATAATATTTCATTCAATTCACACCTTTAATACCTTTCACCGTTTTATTCCCTGAAATTCCAGTTCTTTCGGTGAATATTCGTTAATATTTTATGATTAGATTTTTTCTGTCGCTTAAGACGTTTCCCATTGACTATAGTATTGATCCGTTTATAGGCAATGAATTGCACTTCAAATCCATTTAATGAATTCCTTCGCAAAACTTTATTAAATGAAAATATTTATCGATTTTACTCTATTCAGGATTAAATAGCTTTCGGTTAATTGAAATTCCTTTTTGTGCAAGCATATTTTCACTTGATTTAGCCCTCATGATCAACACGAGATTTATAAGGGATCAATTTCTTCTAAAGATCAATCATTTTCATTATAAAATAACGTTATATAATCAAGTTGCATTTAAATTGTAAAACTAAGTAAGTCGTGTAGATTTTCTGTCAAAATAAGCTAGGTCATATTGCTATCAGCGATTCCCAAGGGTGTGATTCGCAAATCCTAAGGGATTAAAGCATTGATGCTTGATCATATTAAATGTGTGAATACAACAAAAGTCAATTTGCATGCAATTTATTTTGTTTTTGTGGTACTTCTTTAGGTAAAGCTGTATGTGAGTTCCCTGGTGAATTGGTCAACGGACACATAGAGCCCATCAAATTCCACTACAACATCGACGAAACCGTAACAGTCATTTGTAATCCAAACTACCGACTCCTGGGCTCACCCAAACTCAAGTGCGAGCCAAATGGTCACTGGTCCAGCCCTAAGCCACACTGTAGACCCTTTTACTTTTGAAGACCGCCCGCAATATTACCAGATTTAAAAGAAAACCTCGTTTTAAGTTTCATTCTGTTCTTTTGTATCAAGAAATGGATTTGAGTTAAAATAATTTAAAAAACAGAAAAATAAGTGAAAAGAAATTTTATTTCATTTTTTAATATCCGTTTCGAACAATAAAATGAAGAAAAAATGTGAAAAATTTCAGCCGAAATATAAGTAATTTTTATTTTAATGTATAAAATAAAGTCTTCGGCGAAACAAAAATGTAATGTATTTGTGAGCGAAGAGAAAATACGAGTGTTTTTGATATGATTTCGAGTTAACGCTTGAGTCGCGAAATCAGTTAAACGAATATATAAATTGCGGACAAATTGTTTGTGAAATATTTCTTAAAAACAATTTCACAGAGAAATTATCAAATTGAGCATGGACACACAATTAATTACACGAATCTGCAGTTTGTATTGCTTTCGACAACAGTTTTGCTTTCATATACATATATATTATATATATAATTATATAAATATTGTATAAACAATAATAAGGAGTATTCTCTTCGGGAATATTCTTCTATTATATACTTTTTCTCTGTGAATGTCAGCCACTAATTGAAATGTAAATTAATTTTTATTTTTGTTTTATTTAAATATTTAATTTGCGTTTTGGCTAATGTTTAGTAAGACTTTTCATTTCAATTCCAAATACAATCATTAATTCAATTAATTCTTTGAATAATTCATTGTTTTCTCCGCTGAGAACCTGTTTTTGATTTATGAATGAATTGATTATTTGATTTCAAAATAACACTCAGAATATTCTGTCCTTTGTTTCCATATTTTATAGGAAATTAATCTTTTCATTCAAACGCTGTTAACATTTGTCTATAGTTTTATTTCATTGGGAAAAATCATTTTTTCAATGACTCAGAAGTTCTGTTCAAAAAATATTTGTATAACAAAAACAAATCATTGATTAAAAATATTTCTCATCATATCATCGAAACCGTTGTTTTCTAATTTCAATGAGATTTCTCTACATCTCAAAGATCTTCAGAAATGTATCCTTCTATAACTGATTTTTGGTCCCGTCCAATTTTTAGCATGGTTAAGCCTTAGTGAAATATCTATCAAGTTATGACATTTAGCTAGTTTATTATTCCGATTCAAAGAAACCTTTGCCAGACTGTAATTCTTTGATTAAAATAAATTGTAAACAAAAAGTAAGTATGGTAATTTGTAATAAAGTATGAGTTTCTTTTGGTCGAATAATTTCTGTTTTGTGAAGAATACCTCGATTACAATTGGATTACAAAACAGAAATCTTGGATATTTACAACTAGTTTACATAATTTCGATTTTGAGAGTTTGTCCACATTTAGTAACTCTTCTTATTTTTGAGGCCTAGACTATCGACGGCACTGAATATGATAGGCCTACACTTTGGCTGAAGTTACCATGCTAGAACAAATGACATTATACATGAATATAAATCCAGAAATAAAGTTAGTTTAACAGAAAATAATTGCAATTCTGCGGTATTTCAGTTCAGTAATTAAGATAATTAAATGAAGTAATTAACGAAAATTCAAATTTTTTAGATTTTAATCCAAACATAATTTTTTACAATCTTTTCGTTCAATAAATTTACGAAATATTAATTCAGTTTTGAATGAAAACAAAGTCTAAATCAAAATCTATTCCAAAATAAAAACAATTTTACAAATTTATTATAAGAAGTATTGATTAAAAGCCGAGAAAAATGTGAAAAAATTTTCAAAATTTATTCAATTAATTTGAAAAGACGTTAAAATTATGAGAAAATCTGTTTATTTATGAAAACCGTCTAAACTCACAGACAATGGAAAGGCTTTAAAAATAGTCGAAATGTATAAAACTATTATAAATATATATAAAATTGATAGAAAAATATGAGTTT
Organism: Punctoribates punctum; assembly: GCA_034698165.1. NCBI lineage: Eukaryota > Metazoa > Arthropoda > Arachnida > Sarcoptiformes > Punctoribatidae > Punctoribates > Punctoribates punctum. The sequence goes on along the minus strand of JAQGBD010001778.1, from coordinate 3,782 downwards.
TATAATTAGTTTTACTATTTTTCCGATGAAATGAATGCTATTTTTTGGCCAACTTTTCCAGAACCTGAAGAATAGGGAGAAAAAAGAGAAACAATTGATTTAATTGATTTATCCCTGGATTTAATTGAGAGCAGAGAAGAGAATGCCTGGAATGTGGACTTACTTGAGATAATTGTTTGATTCTGTTTGGCGTCAAATTATTAATTTGAGAGATGAGTGCGTTTTGAGAGTCAGTGGCTTTCGTCGGCTTCGAGTCAATTAAATATCTATGGTTTAGGAGCTCACCAGTGGTCGGCCTCTTACTCGGGTCTCTCCGAAGACACAACTGTTGAGGAGTTCGCAAATTAAATATTCATTCAAAGGTTAGTCCATTAATTTGATTGGAAACACATTCGAAGCCCAAAACCTTTTGGCTTACGATTCCCTTAATATATGGACTGAATGTAGTTAAGGGAATGCCTACGAAAGTGTTTGCCATAAACACAAAGAGAAATGCAATTAAATAATTACTTCTGCTCTACAACTAATGTCCTGTGCTTTTGGAAAACACTGGGAATCTATGAATTGTATTCTTCCGACAACTTCTGGACTGTAATGACTTAATCTTTTGCGAAGAGTTTGCAGACAAACGAAAATAAATTAAGAAAAATGAATACAAAGTGAATGAAAACCCGAAATCAAGTCCGGAATAAATGACAAAACTATTTGTTTATCACTTATTCTGATTAAACTCTGATTAGATCTGAGATTTGTGTCCCAAAGGAGTCTATTAGACGCAATGGAAAGCCATAAGAACTGAGATTCAGAACAAAAAACTAATCTATTATTGAAAAGGGATCACAACTATTGACAACAATAATAAAGGTTTTGAGCGATAGCTCTGTCTTAGCGCAGAATAACTGGATTTCCACTCAAAACACAAAGAGTTGAGACAAAAACCAGACATAGAGAGTAAGGGTGTGCTTCAAATACAGACCTTCATAACGTCAAGAAGTGATAAATCATCGATTGGCGGGTATTTAATCTGATGGTTGTGGTTCATAATAGCATGGGCCTTTTGGAACAGGTTATCGAAGTCATGGAAAGGGGTTTTCCCGTAAACCAAGTTATATAAAATACATCCCAAACTCCAAACGTCTGCTTTGCAGTTGTATTTGATAACTGTCTTTCCCTTAACTTTAGACCTGTTGTCGAGGGCTTCCGGTGCCATATAGTTGATGGTGCCTTTCATTTAGGGAACAGTTGTTAGAAAAGTCATCTATTAATTAATTAAATGCGTCTAACAAATGGTAAAAAATAGTTATACCGATTTGGGACTCCTTATAAACAGAGGTGCCGTTCGCCTGAATGGCGTTCGCGATCCCGAAGTCAATTAATTTCAATTTTCCCGCAACTAATATGAAGTTAACCGGCTTTAGGTCGGAGTGAACGACGCCATAGGAGTGGATTTCGTCGACCTTTCAATCAAATAAATGCTTTTAAATCAAACAATTGCCGAAAAATAAGAGAATTTAAAGATGAAAGTGAATGTGATTCACAAAGAATTGCAAGTTTATTGAGAACTGGAATAAAGGAAGAGTTGGGGAAAGTAATGGACTTTATGTGAGAGGAGAGAAAAAGTGAGAATAAGAGGAAGAAATACATAAAAGTATAGAAAATGTATATAAACTGATAGACTATATACCGCTTTAAGCATTTGTTGCCAATAAAATCGTATTAAATGTGAATCGAGTGAACGCTTGCCTTCAGATTCGATAAACGAGTTGAGAACAGCGCTCAGGTCTGAGTCTCCCTTTTCCATCACAACCAGCAACTGTTGGCCATTATTCTGGTACTGGTAGTCATACATACGGACCACTCGTTTGCATTCTCTTAATTTACTCAATAATGTTATTTCATTTTTATAGCCGCAAACGGTTAGTGAGTCAGCTTTGCTCAGGTCCACCACTTTAATAGCCAGAGTCATTTGCAGTTCGGCGTCATATACTTGATAGACCTAATCAACAGTTAAGAGCAAACAGTCAGTCCATTGCCGCTAATCAGTGCCCTTCTCCAGCATTAGCACCACTTATGAGACGCACAACTAATTAGATTTCAGTCATTAAAATAGTCGTCAATTCTTTACTCGATTATTAAAATGGTTTTCCCTCTAATTTAGTCTTTCACTCGAAGTATAGATAATTTCTGTTAGTTTTGGGCTATTTTTCGATACAATTTTTAAAATTGAAAACAATTGAGTTTAGGATATAATTAGAAAATCAAATATTTTTGAATTGAATCAAAAACTTTGACACAAAAGCCGTGTTTATTGAAAAGAGTTGGATAGGAATGAGAGCATCAAAGGGATGTCCATTTGGAGAAATCTAATCAAGTAATAAAGCAGTGAATTAACTAAGGGATTATATCCAATGCCATTTGATGCCAAATGGAGCGGATAAACGCTATTACTTAACATGAAATGTACATTATTGGAAGGCTCTAGTCCATCTGAGGCTACATCTTAGCCTACATTTGAGACTAATCTTGATCATCTCGGGCGACAAGAACTCGAATTCTCGTGATATCTGACAAATAATTTTGACTGAAAATCGAAATCCAAAAACAGAATAAAGAAGTCATTGAATGAGAAAATCGGAATCAAAATACAGTTTTCTTTTGAAAACAAAATATAGAGAAAACTCATAAGTCGTGGAAAATACAGCAGTTTTCGAGTGGAATGACTATAAACACAATTTTTCATTTCGAATACATTTTTCAAAATTGGGGTTAAGAGCACTCAAAAGAGACCAGAATATAAAACTATGAAATTCTAAGAGGAGGCCATACATAACGAGCCAATGGATATGAATTATTAAAGTCGTTTTCAAAATGAATTCAATTGTCTTTCTATGAGTTTTTCGGCCAAAATAGACGACAACTACCGCTGAATGGGAGACAATATATTGTTAACTAAACACTCGATTAGCTTTTATTTGTTGAAAGAGTCGAATAATTCATAACTTATGGCCGCATATGTGGTGCCCAAAGACTGTTATCCACATAATTATAATTTTGGTCAAGTACATTTGTAAACACAGTCAAACCATTTGTGCTTAATATTCAAGTAGAATATTGTGGAAAATATTCCCGAGAAATACCCGATGAAGTGGGAGGAAGGGGTGGCTATCCCTCTGTTGATAAAACTCTACTGTTTTGCAAAAGGCATAAAAATTATAGAAATAATTCATTTTAATGGACAACAAAAGAGAAGCAAATTTTCATAAACTCCACTATTATAGCAATAAATCACAATTGAAAAGATGAATAAATTATCATTAAGACCCTGGATATGCAATAATTAGCAGAGAATATGAGTAGAGCTCGTTTGAAATGAAAAAATAGTGGAGAAAGACTTTCAACACAAATGAGTGTCATTTGAGACGAACCCATATAAGCTCAGAATGAAGAGAAAAATGAAAAATAAGTCATTTTATTTGTGTCGGAGCCAAAGAAACGGATGAATTCTCTAATAATTTCTTAAAATGAAGTCCAAAAAAAGACTACAAAACGAAAGTAGAGAACAGGTTTCGTAAAACTAAAAATAATTGTCAATTAAAGTAAATATTGATTTCCGTGAAACTAAAATCTAGTCAATTATTTTCCGGTATAAAAAACATATCAATTATTTGAGACAATAGTGGAGTCTATTCCCAGAATAATTTGAGACCAATTTTGTAGAGAATTTGTAGTAAAAACAGTAATTATTTGACAAAAATATCAGTTTATATACCGAATGAAAATCT
>JAQGBD010001777.1:0-13337 GCA_034698165.1 Punctoribates punctum | reverse complement strand
ATATCATATGACATATAATTCATACATTAAGTAACCAAAATAATTTTTTCCCCTCTCACTCTTAAATTATTTGTAAAGTTGTAAATAAAAATTTCTTTCGAGAGAAACGTTTTATTCCTTTACCTCATGTGAAGTGTTTTTATATCATTTAAAATGTGTTCATATTTTTTGAAAGCATTTGTTTTATTTGAACAGAAATTTCAGGAAAATATCTTTTGAATTATTATCTTCTTTGAGACCAGAATTCAAATTAAAGATTTAATTAAAAAATGAGTCAAAAAAGTTTCCACAAAATTCTTCAAAATTAGCGAATGAACCGAAAATATTCCGCTTTTCATAATTTTAATTATGTTTTTCACCAAAATATTGAATTTTTGATATATTTTGTTGAAAACTTTTGAACAAAAATTGAATACTTAATGAAAAATATCTTCTTTTTGAATGAAATTCAATTTTCTTACAAAACGGAATGTGCAGGATATCACACATCTTGATTATCAAATAGTGATTAGAGTAAATTAGATACCAGGCAACATCCAAAAACAGAAATGGTGAAAAAATTAATGGAAATTTAATTATCCAGGAAGACGGTTTTAACTTAAAGTATAAACAAGATGAATAATGATTCAAATTTTTCAGAGCAGATGAAGTTGCATGGTATTTTCAAGATAAAGTAATTACTTATGATTGAGAAGAACTAACTAAAAGACTGATTTGTTTTCCTTGAATTGAATTTACAGCTCAAGAATCAAAACTATGTTCTGTTCTCTGAATTATAATTCTATTATTTTTTAGATCAAAAATAAAAAATATTTTTCATTCATTTTTTGGAACCGTTCTCTCAGTGATGTACAAGAGGGGGGAAAGGGCAAGAGTAAAACCTTGGGTGAAATTCAATGTTCATTCACCAGTCCTTTAAAAAATGAAAATGTGGAAATGCCATCATCTTGCTCAATCAGGTTTTTAGCCTGGAATTTTTTTTTTCATTAAGTTAATTTTCAAACCGGTGGGCATCACTGAACTTGCTTCTTTTTAATACACACAAATGTAATGCCTTTAAGTTTAATGAAAAAAATTGTTGAAAAATCTTGAAATTTGAAGTTAAGTCACGGCTTAAGTCTAAGTGTGAGAGAAAAAGAAGGGAAAGACTGTATTTGAAGACATTATTCACTTTTTCAAAGAACAATTTCAGAGATTGAATTATTATCTAATTTTTCACTTTTCATTTCTTAGGGCTGAATGGCTGCAAATTTAGTAACATTTGCACATTTCCATAGTGGGAATTGTCGTTTGCTTTTCTTAATTTTGGTTCAATTGATTTCTTTCTTCTTAAAGCCCTAAGAATTGAAACTTAAGATGAATTAAAAACAACAAAACTTTTGATTGTTTTCAGACTTAATGTTTTGAATACAGATTTTCAGACATTTTTCAAAATATTTTTCTTTAAAATCCATTCTATTTGAACAGAGTTTGAGACAATTTGAACGTAAAATTAGGTCGAAAGTAGCAAAGATGAGCATGGTTAATTCATCATCTTGCTAACATATTCTCTTAAAAGACAGAAAATACGTCTTATTTTATTTAATTAAATTTCAATCAAGTGATTAATATTTGTGAATATCTGATAACTTTATTTAAGATTAATTGAAATTTTAATTAAATATCGATTATGTTGTCATATATTTGAGTAATAAAATGTCTGCTCTTCACAAATGGCTTATATTCTGTATATTTAATTTGATCTTGGTAAATATTACTATGTGTAATACGAACAAGACAAATGAGACAGAAAATGAAGCAGTCAGACAAACAAGAAGCCCATCACCAAGCCAAACTGTAAAACAAGCAGCAAGACCATCCGCAAACCGACCCCCAAACCAACTTGTAAATCAAGGAGCAAGACCACCTCCAAACCGAAATGTTAATCAACCGACGAGACAGCCTGCATACAAGCCTACAAGAGAACCAACCTTGGTCGATGGAATTTGGGCTTGTATTTGATATTTCAATTTTAATATTTAATTCACTCGTCTAATTTTGAGCTAGATGCACAACAATTTATGCCAGAAGTAACATATAAGCCACCACTTGACCAAGAGAATGACAACTATGATAAAGGATATGTTAACCCAGGTCAATTCGCTCCAAGCGATAGTATGTTTGATTAATATTTTGCAATTCAATAGTTTTTCTTGAAGTGATCAAGATCAACTGAAATGATTTTATTTCTTAATTCCCTTTAAATTAATCTACTTTTTCATATTTTTCAAGAAAATTCGCCAAGTTCATTCACTGATAATAGTCAAAAGGTTGGAGGACTCACAAAGGAAGGGTCGAGAGTAAATCCTGAAATGTCCCAGGAGAAAATAACAGGTTAATTAATTACAAACTGCACTTTAAATAGTTTTCCAATTTTGTTGACAAATATCCCATTATTTCGAACCAATTTATTGTCTTTGTTTTGTAATTTGTTTTATATAAAACTTCAAGGATTAGTAGAAGAGGTATTATATAACACATATTCTTAATTAATGAGCATGTTCAAATGTTCAAACTATCTGTAATAATATGATATATTTCAAAAGCTCTTATGATAAGAGTCTTAAGGTTTTTAAAATAGGAAATCTATATAAAGTGCAAAAGCGTTATATATTTTGATATATAATTTTGATTCCGGTAATCAATTTATAGAACATTAATACTGTATTTAATTGAACAGGGCAAGGTTTCATTAATGTGGGCTCTCTTAACATAAAGGGACTTCTCATCGGGTGATTTGGTCGACTCCTCTGAAAAGTATCGTAAATTCACTCTTGCAACAGGATTTTATATAAAAACAATAAATTACTGACTCACATTGAGCAAGGTATTTAATTTCATATAGTACCCGTGGCGATCATCAATGAATAAAATTTAATATATCATGTTAAGTTTTCGTTAAATTAAGATATGGAGAAAATTATTTAACTTTTTTAAAAATTTGATTAAAGTTAATAACAATAACTAACGAACAGAATATGGTTTTTACGTCAAATTAATAGTTATTATGTCAGAAGAGTTGTTGTTTTACATTAAAATTCGTGATTAGATAAGACACCGATGGAAATAAAGTCGGCAATAAAGACGCCGTTAATGAAGTTCACTTCGGATAGAAGGGCACCACTGAGACAGTGCTCATAAGTTGTGCTCGTTTAATAACTTTCTTGCAATCTCTGTCTCTGTAATAATATTCTGCATTAGTTTTGCGTTTATTGTATGAAATTATATGAAAAAAGTGGAGACCAGAGGTAATTATAATAAATTTTATGCACAGCCAATGGCTTCCAATAAATTGCTTCTCCGTTGAAATTGTCTTAAGATTTGGAGGAATTCTATGCGAATAAGAGATTATTTAACTATTGTTTAAATGTGAAATTAAATAAACTTGCAAACTTCTCTAATTTCAGTTTAGAATTGTTTGAGTTTATTATACTTTTGTAGATTTTAACTAAGATTTTACGCTTAAATATTTATACAGAATATACAGAATAAATAGTTCTTATTCTGTGCCAACTATTAAGTCAATGACTGAGTGGAAGGAATGGAAAAATTGTTTAAATCAGACAATTGTTTGGTTTTGTATTACAACAAAAACAGATATATCTATGAGTTTGTGAATAAAAAATGATAGAAAAGTGGAGAAAAAAATCTCTTAATTTGTTTGCATAGCTTTTAAAAATAGAAACTCCGCCTAAAATGCAAATCCAAGTGAATAATACATAAATTTGCTCCAAAAGAATGGCTATAATGTTATCGGATGTGGAATGAGTTGGATATGGAGTTTGTGAATAAGTGAACTCATATATAATTCAGTGATCGATACCAACACTGAATATCAGTTGCAAACCAAAAGTGCATAAAAGGTTTTGAAAGGAAAGTGTTGTAAAAACATTTGAAAGTTCAGAACCTGGAGTTCGCTAACAATGTTTGTCTCTTTCTTATGGAAAGACTTTTTCATATGTGTCCCCAATTATTAAGACTTTCCTCTCAAGAGATGGGAATCGGATAGACTTTGCGAGTTATCGGATCTATTTTCTGCTGATCCCAAAGCCATCCAATTGCCAGCTCTTTATTGGCCGCAAACCAATAGCTCAGGTCTAACAAAATGATCTGTGGGTACGACATATCAACCACTCTATAGAACCAGATTTCAGACGAATAATTGATTTCAATTCAAAAATGAGTTTCATTTGAGAGTCATTTTATATGTAATTATAATTTTTGAGATTCAATTTCATTAATTATTTCATTTTCAGATAAATTATAATAAATTATAAATTTTTAGGAAATATCTGTTTCAGATTGAATGGTAACCATGGTGAACAATTAGATGTTAACATGTTCATTTAAACTAATCTACGTTTCGATTAGTGTTTTCACTTTTGAATATTAAAAATATCCATTTATTTGATAACTTTATGAAAGAAAATCGTGATTTTCAAACCTGATTCAGAAGACTCGGTCTGTCCATTGACTACTGGAGTGTATATATTGAGATAAAGACAGTCTTCGCTCTGATTCTTGAGCTGAGGAATCATTTTTCTCATGTATTCAAAGCGCTGTAAAGGCATTCGTTTGAGCGATTCGGTAGAGTTTGTCATAATTAGTCTCGAATGGGGTATACGCTGAGGACAGACCGCTGATAGTCTGTTGGCGAGTCGTGTGCCGCGCCAGTGTGTCGGTGTCACCGGCGGCATAAATCTTAGCGAACCAATTGGAGGTGTGGCGTAGGGAACGCCTAAATAAGCCTCGATTGTTGGCAAATTCATTGAATTGATTTGTGAGGAATGGGTCTGTTGTGCGGCACTGAATGTCACATAAATGCCACGCAATGAACCGTATTTTGTGTTTATCACACGCACTGACAGCTTCTCACTCGGGTCAGACCCTATTGACCCGACCCCACACCCGACTAATAACAATATAGATAAAAGTTTTTTCTCAAACATTATTAAAGGAATTAATTCATCGAAGAATTTACGGGAGATTTCATACAATTATTAATTCCTCAATTAATTAAAGTCCTTGTCGTAAGTTTAATCAATAAGAAGTTGAACTTGGTCCAAAATTGTTATCAACAGAATTGATAAACTTAGCGAGATTAATGAATTCAAAGTTGATTAATATATTACAATAGTGATGAATGAGAATAGTCTTTATTTGGATAATAGTTTTGCCAAATATTTTCATTAAAAGTCAACTCTTATTACACGAAATCATAAATCATTTGAGAAATAAAATAAAATTATTTAAGTTTTTTGTTCCGAAAAAACATCACTTTTTGGTTCAATTTTTTTGGAGAATATTTTACACAAAAAAGAAATTTCAAATAAACATAAGAAAAGGTGAAAAGTTTTTCAAATTAGCCGCAGTTTGATATTCATGAGATTTGTCAGTCAAACACAGTTTAACATTAATTTGAGTGAAATATTGAATAAATTATTTAATTTTTTATGTCTTCTATTTTTTCACAGAGTTTTGTAATCAGAATAAAGGAAAGACAGAAATATTGAGAATAAAGTCGACGTCAAAAAACATTTTTCGTTTAACTTGTGTTTTGAATATGACTTTTCACGGATTGGTCTCAAAAACTGATGCCATTCAGTGTTCACTCGACGAGAATCTAAGAGTGAATGAGAAACGCGAAGCAAAACATTGAGAGCCGATGGAAGAGATTCCCAGCGATGCCAGAGAGCACTGCCTTCAGTGGTGAGAGCGAGCAATGGTTCTCACCATTGGCTTAAAGTTTGTGTTCAGTCTCTGGACTTTGCATGTGTTCTATGGTCTGAATAAAGGAATGCCTCAAATGTTGACATTTGAAACTCATTTTCTGATTTATTATACAATTTATAGCAATTTATTAATCGTTTTCTAAGAATTATGGAAATTATTGTTCAAATTATTCTCATTATATTTATTATTATGAGATTATTCGCCAAAATATTTGCTGGTTTATTTATTTATTTAATGAATATACTGATAGATGATTTGTTTGAACCATTTTACTATAATCTGGGTAATTTAGAAGCATTTTTGAAATTTATTGCAGCATGAATATTTTTATTATCTGAAATTCTTATGGCGGCTTATGTATGAGCTCTGGTGGGCTCACCTTTGATATTAAGGAGATATGGGTGAGTGAAGTGAAGCTCAGGTTAGATAACCAGCGTATAAGCGTATCTACAGATTTGCTGGATGCTAACTTTGCCAGAAGATTGAATATTATTCCGCTTTCATAGACTATTAGAGGTTTTATTCGAGTCTTATATTTTTGTTTCGCTTCTCTGCCATCAAATAAATGTATTATTTTTTGATAGATTATCCAAATTTGAGGAAAGAGAATAAGAATTTCTCAAAAAATGTTGGATTCATATCAGGTCTCAATTGAATTGTAGCTAAAAATAGGGGAAAAATTATTTTCAAAATAGATTTTTTTCCTGTATTTTAGTAGAAATTTCTGTATTTTCAAAATAATAGTAATTTGAAGACATTTTTCTTTTTCCTCTTTTTTGATGTCCTTTGAAGTTAAGTAAAAATATTTTTTATGTGATTTTTGTTTATCCAATTTGTGAACCAACGGCTCAGAGGTCTCAGTGGACTGCTTTCGGTTGGGAAACAGTTAAGGAATTAGTCTAACAAACCAATAGTGCCGTTGAAATGACAGTAAAAAATGGGATAAACTTTGTTGACAACAGAGATAATTATTGTCCAAACTTTTCAAACGAAACACTTTATTACGAGACGACAGTTGGCAACGAATTGCACTCAGTTTTACTTCTTTTAATTTAGATGACAATCAACCAGATCTTTTTTTGAAAAACTAATGCTACTGACTGACCTTGGTAATGATATATCTCGATTTGAATTGGATTTTTCATTTTGTATTTTAAACAATTTATTTTAATTGAAATAAATAATGAATTTCGGATTCAAATAACGACTGTTTGTTAACTTGAATCCTATGTTATGTTTGGTTTGTAGTCAGAAAATGGAAAGGATATAGAGATGAGAATCGAGTGGAAAGGGATGGGTTGAGACCACTGTGTTCTCTGTCTGTGTTTTGTTGTAAAGTAGTTTCGCAACAATAGTGAAGACAAAGAAAAGTGTTTGAAGTAATGGTTTGATTTCGAGTGCTTTGATTCCATTTAATAAACTCATTGGAGCTTAACTTTTAGCAGCGATGTCGGGCACAGAATGGGCACACCATATACTGCTAGTAAAACAGCGTCTCCGACAATGTATTGAATCTTAAGAAAATGGACACAAAATCATAATTTGAGAGCATTTGAGGGGAAGTAAAGCCAGGAATGGAGAAAACGTTTTGTTCTTCAGAAAAGTGGAGAACAAATCGAAATATTGATATACAGACAGTCGAGTGCTCTGCAGATGAAGATGTCTTTGATATGAGTGGCTTCCACTCTGGCGTTGGCACCGATGGCTTCGATATTTTACTCGAAAAATACTCTTTTCTTTCTTCTGATGGCATTTAATATTATTTTATTCGAAAGGCATATAATATGAAAGACTTTTCAACTGATAATATGTTTCGATAAGACTTTCTTTCGGCGAAAAATTTTTATATTTCGCTTTTCCTCAAAGATTTATGACTTTCTTGGATTCGTTGCTGTCGTATATGTTCTCTGAAATATAATCCAATATTTTTTCACCAAAACCATTGTTCATGAAAACTGAGCTTATTATGAATTATTCAAATTCACTTCGAATAAGATTCAAAAGAATGAATTTCTTCTTATAATACAGTTATATACAGAGATGTTCAAAGGGGTGGCAGACACTAACCCCCTATTCCTTTGTGAATATCTATTAAATTGTTGTTAAACTAAAGAAAAGGTGTTATTTGAGTTCAATGCCTTCAAAATCAGAGACTGAGTGGCGCTGGGATGGAGAGAGAGAGAGAGAGAGAGAGAGAGAGAGAGAGAGAGAGAGAGAGAGAGTACACTTTATTATGACAGGAATATAATAAAAATTAAATTAATGAACATTTTTCTCTCTAATAAATACTGTAAGATATGGGAAACGGTTATAGGAGTGTTGGTCCCAGTTTTCGACTTATTTAGCCGTAAAATGTGTCCTAATATAAGACTAAAACGATTTTTCGGAAACAACACATTAAGTGATAGATTGAGTAGAGTTTCGCACAGAATCAAACCAAACGGTGAGTCCTAATGAATGCCTTTTCTCTTATCATAAGATGCCTTCAATTTATTCCCGGACCCAAACCCTTCATAATTATTATTGTTCTCAATGAATAAAAGCCAAAACAAACTGAGGGATGACTTCACTTGACTTTCTAGTGATTAATTTGAAACACTGTTTGGGAAAATGAACAAGATAAGTTTATAATCTAGATTCTAGAATCTAAATTAAATTGGAAGTTATATATCTTTGAATCATTGGAAGCTCACAGTTTTAATCAGGACATTTCCATGATATAACAAAAGGAAAGGTGTTCTTATATCTGATGTCTTAAAAGCTGTCAACCGTTGGGATTAAAGTCAATGAAATCGACGAAAGTTTTTATTCACTTTTTCAGTGTTGAGACTGTTTTCAGTGATTCTCAATGGACTCGAATCTCATTATTCAAAGTGAAGCATAATTTTTATTTAATCACTGAATGTATGCAAAATCAGATGAGGACTGCAGTCATGTAAGCCTTAGTTGAGTCTCACATCAATCGCAACAGTAATTAACCGCTAATATGAAGCGACAAATTGGGATTCGCTTACATTCTGAGCTCTTTTCAATATTTTTATACCAAATTTTATTCAAAATGAATCAAAATTAGCTCTAATTCTCTGATACAATGTAATAAACTTGTAATATAAATGAACTTGATTTTATGTTTTTTGTCTTAATTTAGCCTTGGTCATTTGACTCAGTTATAAAATTTCAGAGAGAATTACACTTTAGATTAATTTATTTCATTCGTGTGTTTTGTTAAACAGAATCTAAACTTTGATTGGTTATTCGAGTGAATAATTTTTCAAGGTGATTTTCAAATGTATTTGGCCTAATTTTAGTGATTTTAAGCATCGAGTTTTTTATTTTTGCATCTATTATAGGATCTTGGTGAAATTGAATTTATATGGTTGTTATGAAAAAATAAATAAATCGAGAATTCAAGCGGTGGTGCCATCCATTGGACAGAATTTGGAGCTCTTTAAAGAATTTTGTTTAATATCTTGAAAAATACACCCAACCTTTTTTATGTCCAAGATACTTTAGTAATAGAAGTTTAACAGAAAGCGCTAATGAAAAAATCAATTGACCATGCAAAGTCACAAACAGGTGATCTTTCACTGTTTTTGTTATGTGAAAAATAATGATAATTGAAATGTGTTTGAATGATAAATGAATGCGGAATAAAATCCAAACATTGGCATACAGCCAGGGTGCAATAGACACAAATATTTTTTCACCTATTTAAGACACGTTTCTCAAAACATGTCCCCATTTCACCATAGTCTTGGGTGTGTTAGTTTCTACCAGGATTATCGACTATTATATTCTACAAATGGTTTTCAATGTAAAAGATTTAATAATAAAATACAAAAATATTTTTAAATAATAAGTTTGCCATTAATTCACAGCTCAGGTGTTTCGGAGATTTCCATTTAATCGCAAACTCGTGATGAAGGAGTTGTCGAAGAAGTTTCCCGAAATCGCCTTAAATTCGTATAAAAGGATAACAACTTTTGTGTTGTTTTCAGATTTAAATCGTTTTTCAAATTAGAAGATATTTGAATCCAAAATGAAATTCTTGTTAACTCTTGTGGTTGTGTTTATTGCTATACAAATCATTGCTGGTAAATATCATTTAACCATGATCCTTTATATTTATTAATATTTATTACTCTTGGTATAGGTGCTGACAATTCTACCAGTGGTCAGAAAGATGAAAACAAAAATGATCAAGGTGGTGACGACAAAAAGGGAGATCAAGGGGGTGACGACAAAAAGGGAGACCAAGGGGGTGACGACAAAAAGGGAGATCAAGGGGGTGACGACAAAAAGGGAGACCAAGGCGGAAACAATCAAAATACGAACCAAACCAACTCAAATGGCCCTGCTAATGCTGGCAATGGCAACAACAACTCAACGGGTAATAATGCAACAAACAATGGGGGACAACAACCAGCTCAAGGAAATCAAGGTCAAGAACAGGCAACCACAGTCCATCCAGTGGGCCCCGTCCAACCAGTTGGAGGCGCACAACCTGTAGGAGGTGGCCAACCTGTAGGAGGTGGCCAACCTGTTGGAGGCGTACAGCCAGTTGGAGGTGTGCAGGCTGTTGGAGGAGCCGGCGGAGCTTACCCGGTTAGTCCCATCCAACCCGTGTCCGGTTAAATATGTTTATCCGATTAAATCACAGAATTAATTGTTTACAAAATCAAAATCAAGTTTTAAATAAACTATAATTTTGTCACAAATTATATTTTGGTTGAAATTATTGACATAAATTGGTTACACTCTCAATCAGTTACCAATCATAACTTACCATGATACAATGGATTCCTTCTATACAGTTGATTGTCGATGAATTGAATGTTAATTCAAAAGAGAAGAATTAGCAAAGCTTTCAATTCTCAATTGAAACCACTCTGATATACTGTGGTATTTTTATCGTGGTACATAATGGTATTGAGCAAAACTATACTATATTTTATCAAGATATTTTAAATACAAAATTGTCACAAAATGTATAATATTAAACCTGGTTATTTGTGATAAAAATTTCAAGTATTTGAAACGGTGACCTAGTTGTGACTCATAGAGATCATTGTGGACAATATAGCAGGGTTTGAGCCCATGTTTTGCTTAGGATCTGCATTGTCCAATTTGCCCCACTGTATTACAATTAACCAGATAAACTTACACAATTAATTCAGTATTTATAATTAATGGTTCTAAAATATGCATGGTGAAATATATTTGAAACTTATGTAAAATTGCGTAAAATAATAATAAAATAACAATTAATTTAAAAATATGTTTAATTTGCGTCAATTGATGGCTGATTACAAAACTCGATTCATATGATTAATAATAAGAAAACAAAATTCAATTATTTTGGCAGAAATTCTTACCTTAAATCAAATTCTTATTATTTAATATATCAATCGCTTGATAATTGAATTGAGATACAAATATCGGCAATTGAAGCATAGGCTGCAAGATTTTCATATGAAATAGGTCCTATTTTATTGCCATTAAAATACACTTTCATTTAAAATGTGAAACATTTGCCGAATAAATGATTAATTGATTGCTTGAATACTAATTGCGAAACCAAAAGAGTATAAATTGAGAGACAAAATTGAGCAAGGCTACAGTTTAAATCGAGATAACTGAAAGTAATTTCGATAAAATGAAAGCTTTTATTGTTATTACTCTTTTAGCTTCAGTTCAACTGATTTTGGGTAAAATAATCGAAATAATTAATTCAAACAATAAATTGACTGAATTTTGCTGTTTTAGGTGCGACTCTTCACGGGGACCGGGCCTACAACGGCCGCAACCAAGAGATCGGTACGATAGACAGCGATGGCAAGACTGTCCGCAATGGCAATAACCAGGTAATTGGTCACGTCGATGACCAGGGTCGGGTCATCGATGGCAACAACAAAGTGCTCGGAACCCGTGGCTATGATGAGGGAAGAGCTGCATATGACGGCAATGGCAATGAAATTGGAGTCGTTGGCGACTGCGACCACATCTGGAGAAATGGTTCGGATATCGGTTACTTAGGAGACGACAATAAAACTGTTTATAATAACAATAACCAACGCATCGGAAGTCTTAAAAGAGAGTATTATACCGGAGATCATGTCTATGATGGCAATGGGAACGACATTGGAGTTGTTGGTGAAGACAATCGCACCGTCTATAGGGAGGGAAATAAAATCGGTTATCTCGATAATGATGGACACACTGTCAGAGCAGACGGCAGCAATAATGAGCTAGGTCAACGAAGAAACAAAGACAGAAATTGTGGCTCTGGAGGAACCAATGGTGGAAACACAGGTACTAACGGTGGTAACACTGGTTCTAATGGCGGAAACACCGGAACCAATGGTGGAAATACAGGTGGCAATGGAGGTAACACCGGAACCAATGGAGGCAACACTGGCACCAATGGTGGTAACACCGGTACTAATGGCGGAAACACCGGAACCAATGGTGGAAATACAGGTGGCAATGGGGGTAACACTGGAGGGAACGGCGGAAACAATCAAATATTAGATAATAACGGGAATGTCATCGGATCCGTTGGAAATGACGGCCGATCAGTATTTGACAGAAATGGTAATCAAATCGGTTATATGGATGGAAACACCGCCCGATATAACAATGGGGCCTATTTCGGGAATAGAGCTGGAACCAATGGAGGAAACAATGGTGGTGTCGGTGGCAACAATGGCGGCGTCTTTCCGGTCGGGGGTTCCAATGGCAATGGTGGCTTAGGAAATGGCGTCTATGCTGTTGGCCCAGTTCAATCTCTTCAGGGAACCGGTGGGAACAATGGTTTTGGTAACAGTGGCTCTGCCACCGGTGGTGCCTATGGGTTGGGAAACAATGTTTACCCGACCGGAACAGTACAACAAATCAGTCCGACCTCTTTGTCATCTTTTGGTGGACGGACCGCATACGGCAATGGATATACCCCTTATAACTCTGGTTATACCGGTTATAATGCTTACAACACCGGAAACAACAATTTTGGAAAATAATGAACATTTAAAAATTTAAGAGACAAGCTAGATACTAAATTCTCTAAATTATCTATTAATTAATAACCTAACGATCAAATTAAATGACTTTGAAACAAATTGCGAATGTCCAAGTACAGTTCTTTATGTTCTAAGCATTGTATTCTTAACTCGAAATCATTTTGACTCCAAATGCGACCAAAAGATGTCTTTCATGTATTCAAAGAGTACCCATTTATTAGAATCAAGGGATGTATTCCCCAAATAATAAACTTAAAGAGCCAAGTACCTCTTGGTAGTTTGCATTTCAATCATTTTAATGGATCAAGATTGTTCTAGTTCAAATCTATGCAAAGAGTGTTATATAATTTATTACATAACTCAAATGGGAATTTTGATCTTAGCAAATATATTTCGAGTAAAGAAAATGCTTTGAGTTTGAGCATGATGAACAAAAATTGAATAAAGTCATTTGAGAATATAATATTGTTAGAGAGTCTCAAAGTATTGGCGCCTAAAAGACTAGACATTATCAGAAACACAGGTGATGTTCATCCAGCATGGGGT
>JAQGBD010001776.1:0-13355 GCA_034698165.1 Punctoribates punctum | reverse complement strand
ATTCAGTTTTGATCATGCTAATTCGAAATTCTGTGAGAAGTTATGTATTGAGACAATTGAAAAAATTGTGAAGAAGTGTCCAAATATCAGATCACTGAAATTGGAAAAGACTTACCCTGTTCCAACGAACTCTTCCGAATATTTCAATAAACTCATCAGAGTATTCATTAATAACTGTAAGTGTTTGAACGAATTAAAATTTGATCAAGTTGCTTTTGATTCAAAAACTATTGAAGAAATTCTCGCAAAGTTTAAAAACAAGATTAAGAATTTGTTTGAAACTCGAATAGTTGTGTTAGAAGTATCTAGCTCACATTTATTACACTTCAGAGATATTGAATTCAGAAAACTGCGAAAACTTGTGATTCATATCAATAACGAAGATTTCGAAAGCATTAAAACTTTTATTAATTATAATAAAAGTATTGAAAAACTATTTATTGATATTTCGTTCGAAAACAAAATCAAATTAAATCGAGATTTGCGACAATTATCACAATTCAAGTGTTTAACTCATCTTGGAATACAAGGTTATAAGCAGGCTCCTTTGAATCATGGCATTTTCAGGAAGACCTTGATCACTTTGGCTAAGAATTGTCCACAAATCAAAAGTATTAACTGTAATATCGATATATTTTCTGCGAATAATTTTGATTTGAACAAGATACTCTCTCCATTGAAGATCTTCAAGCAACTCAAAAGACTTGATCTTGGTCTTGTTATCAGCCAAGACTATGATTATTATTCAGAGTCAATCACTTTCAATAAGATTTCAAATGAGCCAGTAACTGGCCTTGAACATATCACTCATTTGAAATTCAGTGCATTTTCCTGCTATAGTTATCGTGTAACTGAGCAAGTTCTTTTCAATTTGATCACGAATATGAGCAAGCTTCAAAAACTGAAAGTTTCATCTAATTATGATATTTCAAAGAAATCAATCAATTTTTTCAAAAAGTTCAAGTATTTAGAAACAATTGATCTAGTTACTCTGAACCGGCGAAGTGCGAAGAAAATACCTAAGAAATTGGCTGGGTGCAAAAATTTGAAACAACTAAAAATTGATGTTGATGAACCTAATGATATGGAAATAAACACAATCCTGGATCTATTTTTCAATCCTCGATGACCAAGGTGATTCAATTATAGTGTTCATGTAAAATTTGTTACTTTAAATTAGTCTAATTTTGTGAATAAAATTCATTATTGATCTTTATGCTTGATGATTTCCATTTATTAACTTGATATCAAATAAATTTAAGCGCAATATGATCAAGTTAATTTTTACTATAAGAGGTATTCATGTTATAAACAAATTTAATAAGTCTTCAAAATAAAACATTTATCAGGAATGAGCGAGGTAATAATAGCCAGAAAGCCCCTAAACTTGGACATCTCAAATACGGAATCCAATAAATGGTTAGATTAAATAATTTGCTTTTCATTTGAACCAAAACCAAGCTTTAAATGAACAAGATAAATACCGATTCTTATCTATTTTAGTTGGATAACATATCATTTGATTTTATGAAAAACTTAAAAGCACAATTTTCACCTAGATTATTTTTTCCAATCTAGTTTAAATTGTCTGTTGTCCATTAACTTGGTTATCATTCTTTCTTCTCTCAGACATTCTCATTGAATTGCGCTCCATATTTCTAAACTTGGTCAAATCGCCGATAAAATGTGTGAGCTGAAAGGCCAGAATAAAAATGCCCTGGATAATTAAAACGAAAAAAATTTTCAGTATCTAAAATTTAATTAAACTTAAAAATTACCTGGGACGCATTCAATACAATGAATAAATATGAAAATACTTTTGGTGTCTCCCCTTTACGGTTCATAAAGGCGACGAAAAAGACCCAGGTAATTCCCAAGTCAAATATCGTAATTAAGAATGTGATGATCTCTCTTAATGTTACCGGGGCATCATCACTGCCACCACTTATTTTCCTGGTTAATTATTTTCAAAATTAATGAACGAATAAAGATATTAATTGAATCATATCTTACTTCAGAATTTCCGATTTGTCACAAAAACTGTTCCATTTATCTGGATATTTCATCCTGATGAAAATTATCATGCTGATTCCAATATTCAGTACGATTGTGATAACAGCAGGAACTAATTATATCATGGTTATTAATAATTATAATGATTATTATAATAAATTACTCTAATATTAATCACCTATCAAAGCTGCGATATTCTCTGGGTTTTTTGGTGATGATATCCAGCAACTTTTGAAAAGAAAAGAATGACAATTTTGAATGAAAATGAACTAGCTTACTAGTAATCTGAGCCACAGAGAGCTTCTCCGAGTTTTTTCATTTTGTACCAGGCACTAAATGCTATCAAGCAGATTATGCTAGATAAACCATAGCCAAAGGCATAAAATAATCTTGATACCCATTCATCGTTTGCTGGATAGGTTTTCAGTAATTGAACACCGAGGAGAAACATCCAGAAGAATGCCGACAAAAGGAAATAGAGCAGAAGAATGGAGGCAGCATAACAGCCACTCTGAAAAAAGTAACTTGGTGAAATCTATTTGATTAAACATGGAAATTAATCTTGCAAGTTTATCTACATTTGCTGTGGTGTGATGCGGGTCAGTCCTGTCCAACCCGAACATAACGATCAGGTTCACAGAGAGCAGACATATGCTTATGTTCAGAAATATCTCGTCCATTCTTCTATTGACCAAGTTCCTTTTTTCCATTATCTCCTCAATTTCACCTTGAACAATATGCTCAAGTATTCGTCTGCGAAATATGATCAGGATAATTGTTGAGATGAGAGCGATGACAGATAGTGTACAGAATAGCTCAGTGAGGACATTACTAACAGGGTCATCCCTCTCCCTTCCACTCACGTCCATAATTGCCGCGAAATTAGTCAAATGATTGCACTCACACATAGTCTGTTCCCTATTTGATTCCACATCAAGAATATGACAGCTCTCTGATGACCACTGCTTTTGCGAAAAGTCCCAGAATTTGCACTCAACCATATCCCCCAATTGCAAACGTTCTCGGTGTTTTAAACTAGGTAAAATTTAATTTAAACAAATCATTTAAAAATTTTGAATAATCTTTCTTCCGATAAAAACTGAAATAAAATTCATCAAGGTGAATAGATAAATAATTTTCAGCGAAGTGGTGGTTATTCACCTAAATCTAACGGAATGACCTTGTTTCATTTGATGAATTTCATGGGTATTTTTCAAACTAAAGGCAATCATTTCGCTATTCATAGTCTGAGTTTCGCCTAAACCTGCGATCAAATGAGTGCTCAATTGCTTGATAACTGCCCCGAAGGCATTCGCTTTCACATCTGACTGATTGCTATCTTGAAAATCAGCAGGGTTAGGCACCAATATCCAGGCAGAATCGTATTCGAAAGAGATTTTATCCGTGATATTAAAGTATAAATTTTGGTACAAATTATTTGATTCATAAGTTTTTTGAGTGGTCTCTGACTTCAGATACGTCTGGAGTGTGAAAGACGTCTTCTGAATGAGTGACAGAATATCGGAGGCTGTGCTCTGCGTCTCATTCCAGTTGCCGCTACTCCAGGCCTGTCTCTGGCCTATGGTCTGACTGAAAACATCGACATTATTCTGAGTCATATTCTGTGCCATTTCGGGAGCGACGGCTGTTTTGCGTAGGAATTCCTCCAATCTATTGAAAACTGTGACCACTTTATTCAAGCTCTCTATGGTTCTAAATGAGCTAGCATTCTTTGTGTTCTCGAATAACTTGTTTTGAATGTCCAAGACGTCATTCACATTGTTTATTGGCTTGTTGACAATTTCATTCATGGTACAATCTTCGTCAGTTGGACCAGCAGGGTCAAATTTTCCATTTGATTGACACAACCATTTAATACTTCCACTGACACCATTTGCACATGGTACTTCTGAATAATTGTCTGGTGGAACAGGTGGCCATGTTATATTATATTGGCCATTATATTCACCATTTTGATTGCACCATGGTAATGGTCTGTCTGTTGGTAAAGGACTGCCTGTTGGTAATGGACTTCCTGTTGGTAATGGACTTCCTGTTGGCAATGGAGTGCTTGTTGTTAATGGAGTGCCTGTTGTACCCATTAAACATTCAGACTGATCAGGACCATTCCGATCGAACATCCCGTCTGATTTGCACAACCATCGCATTGTTCCAGGTTTGCCATTTCCACATGCAACTTCAGAATAGTCGCCAGGGTGAACTCGAGGGAACGTTACTCCATTGTAAGTTCCTGTGCACCAGATTACTGTCTGACCATTTAGGCATGGTAAAATTGATATAAAATAAAAGAGGACAATGAAAAAGTTGACTTTTAAGATCATGATTGAAAAATATTGAAAATTAAAAGATATTGGACCACATCTCAAATAAAAACAGTTCTCAGAATTGTTTTTCTCTGATTATTTCCGATCTATATTCGTATATTTCCCCAATGGTGTAAGCAAGGTAACATTGATAATTTTGAAGTATTTATGGATATAAATTGAAATAGAATAGGATCAGCAAGGAGTCTATGTAAATTGTTTCATCTTGATAGTTGTAAATAATTAAGTTATATTAAGCTAGGATTTCTATGATTTATTATGTGAGGCATTGGTGACCAAGGTAATCGTGGTATTCGTGGCTTTTGTTCCCAGACTGCACTTTAAACCTGCGAAGAATTAGAGGCATAGCATAAGTGGTGATAAATAGATAGGAGTAAAGTACTCAACAGTTTATTATTATCTGTCTTTTGCTGAAGAAATTTGAAGTGGATCATTTAACCTTTAAATAGAAAATATTAGTTATCTCTGATAATCTGCATTTCAGTGGAAAATTTTCTCAGTTTATTTGTTTTGCAACCGTAAACATGATTGAACAGAATAAAGAAGAATTATTAGCAAGTTTCAATTTCAAAGCCGTAAATCACTCAAATGTAGGAACAGAACAAACATAGTGCTTTTTTTGCCTAATACATGTACTTGGGAGTTTTTTTTGCTATGCCTCCCTTGAGTATAACTGATCTTTGCCATTATATTCCATATTATTAGCAAGGGCAATTTTTCTGCTTACCTAGAAAAATTTAGAGAATAATCAATGTGCCGCGGGAATTATCAGATTAACAATAAATTGATGAATCACCAGGATATTAAATATCCTGTTTTTCCTTTCTAGGAATTTTTGAAAAACATTTATCTTTATCTATAAGGATATGCCCTTTAAATACCTGTAACTCAGAATCGTATATAAGTTGTTTACATTTTGTATAATGGGTTTTGTCTGTTCGATATTGAATAACAGAATAATTGACCTAGATAATCATCAAGTGAATTTTTAAAAATCTATTTGTGTTAATAATTTGTTTTATTAAATAAAATGTCGGATATTTTGAATCGATTTAAAATTGTTCGCAAAATCAGTGATGAAGTCAAACAACAGATCAAAATATTCCACGTTTTCGATGACAGGAAAGGGTTTAATGTGCTGTTCGTCACCACTGATGACAAGGTTTATGGTTTTGGTTCAAATACTGAGGGCTGTTGTGGTTTAGGACACAATCGAAGTCTTAAAACGCCTCAACTCATCCCTGAATTGTGTGATCAAAGTATAACCGAGTTTATTATTGGCGAGACTTTTATCTTGGCACTCACCACAACTAGCAGGGTATATTCTTGGGGACAAAATGACCATGGTCAATTGGGCAGAAGAACTGACTCTTCAGATGATCTATACTTAAAACCACAATTCATTGACTTTCAAAATGAATCTGTGATTCAAATGAGTAGCGGAACAGCACATGCCTTAGCCCTCACTCAGAAGGGTTGGGTTTATGGTTGGGGGAGCAATAAGTATGGACAGGTTGGTTGTGGACAGGGCTCGGAAAGGGTTAATACACCTCATCTGTTGAAAATATTCTGTGGAATTGCAGTGAAAACAATTTTCTGCTCAAACGACCGCTCCTTCGCTCTGACCGAAGATGGGTTGGCCTACAGCTGGGGGTATAATAATTGGTGTCAACTCGGACATGAACTAGACCAATGGGCAAGGGTGTTTGAGCCAAAATTAATAGTTAACCTTAAGAATGTGGTTACAGTCTGTCCGACTAATCTATGCACATATTTTCTGACAAAAGACCAAGATGTTTATTTTTGTGGTCTGTCGCGTATCGATACCATGAATAATAGAGAGACGTATTGTAAGGAACCTAAAACTTTGAAGAACAAGATTAAATTCACCAAGATTAGTTGCTTTACGAGTCATAAAAAGAAGACAGTTATTGTAACAGGGTTATTCAATAATTCAATTTATCGTCTAAAAGATGCAAATTTTGAAAAAATGAAATTCAAAACTCTATTTGACTACTGCTCTGAAAAGTTCCAAATCACACAGAAAAGTATCAAGCTCAAATCAGATAAAGAATTCGATGGTTACTTCTATAGAAGTATTTCCCAAATGAGTAATGGAGTCAATCATATTGTGGTCAATATTGTGGGCTATTGGTGGGGGTTCTGGCGCCGAACCTAATCTTTTCTGATGACCAAGGGTGAAAATTTTTAATATCAATTACAATGTTAATTTTTAAACTTGATCATTAAAGGCTTGAAGAGAATATACTTGGTTTTCCTTCTTTTTAGAGATATGTTATCTATTTATCCTGCACATACTGAAAAACAATTGTTATTTGAACAGGATACAAATTGTTCAAAGTTTTCACAAGTCACCTAGCTTATCAGCATTGAAATTCAATTTTATTTTATCAAGGTTTTATTGAAAAATAGTTTTATTTAAATGCAATTCAAAAAGTATCACCAAGATTAAGTATAAAAATTTCTTTTAACAATAAACTTATTCGAGGCCTTATAACCTTTATCATTTTATAGCCTAGTAATTTCATCTATCTCATTGAAATTATCTGAGATGATATAGATAAAATTATCTTGGTGGTCGTCTGCCACAGCTGTCTGTTCCCTTACAGTCAACCTGTTTCTCGGTGGTGATGGTTGTGGTGATTGTCTAAATTTGCACATATGCTCCACAAAATGTACTAGCTGAAACCCAAAAATGAATATACCCTGAAAAATATATAAATTTGTTAATTTAAGTTAATTCAATTAAATTACCTGGGACCCATTTATCACGATAAATACGTAGGAAAATATTTCTGGGGTAACTCCGATCCGGTTCATGTAGGCAACGAAAAATATCCAGGTAATTCCCAAGTCTAACAGTGTTAGTGTAAATAATATGACATCCTTAATCTTGGTCCATTTATCATTGGGTGTGGTTTCTTGATTTTCATCCGGATATATACTTCGTATTAAAAGTTTAATGATAATTACGAAGTTGACCACGATTATAATTATAACAGGAACTAGATATATTTATTAATTAAATTGCTAGGTAATTAATATGCTCACCAATAAGGATAATCATATTTTCTGGGTGTTTGGGGGATGATATCCAACAGCTTTTTATAATTGAAAAATTAATTTAAATTAACCTAGATGATCGAGCTTACAAATAGTCTGATCCGATTAAAGCATCTTGGACAGACCGCATTCCTATCCAAAAACATATTGAGCCAGAACAAATCAGAATAGGTATTCCATAACCCACTCCGACAGAGTAATAGATAACGCTTGATTTTTCTGCTGGATACTTTTTCAATAATTGAAATCCGAGCAAAAGTGTCCACATAAATGTTGAGAGCAATGAGAAAAGCAATAAAACTGAACTTGCATAACAAAAACCCTGAAAAATAAGTCAATAATAGTCGAATATAAATGAAAAATGATCAAGCATACAGTTGTTGTTACATCATTATGGCCAGTTCTGTCCAAACCAAAGATTATTATCAAATGAGCAAGCAACAAACAGATGCTCAGGTGAACGAATATTTGGTCAAATCTTTTGAATAATAATTCTCTTTTATGGCAAATTTGATCTATAATTTGATCCCTTCCTATTTCTGAATGAGCAAGGGTATCTAATAGCTGACGTCTGAACCAAATGACACAAATGGCGAGGACCAACCCTATAACACTTGCACAGCTAAAAGTATATGTCATAACGTGCTTGCTCATTTCATTCGTCTCTCGGCCACTTATGTCCATAATTGCGGCGAAATTCGTCAAATGATTGCACTGACAGACAGTCCGATCCCTATCTGAGTCTATGTCCACCAAATGACATCCCTTTGTTGACCACAATTTTGAAGCGAAGTCCCAGAATCTACACTCCATTTTGTCCCCCAAAAGAAGGCGTTCCCTATGTTTAAGACTTGAACAAAATGAAATTAATTAACTCGGGCTCCTTTTTACAAAATGATCTTGCAGAAAAATACCTGATTCGTACAGAATAACCAGATTTTAATGAATAACTAATATTCGTGTCTTTCAAACTAAATGCAATCATTTCGCTATTCATTTGTTGTTTTTCGTCAATTCCTCCAACCAAATAATCATGCAACTTTTTAACGAATGTTCCCACTGAAGAAGATGTGTTGCCTTGATCATAGAAATCATTGAATGCAGGGACAGTTATCGAGGAAAAGTTGTAATTAAATGAAACATATTCTGTGATATTGAAGAATAACTTTTGGTATAAATTCTTTGAAACAAAACTGTTTGAAGTGTTTTCTGAATTCAAATACGATTTTGTAGTGAATGATGTCCTCTGAATGAGGGACAGAATATTAGAGGCTGTGCTTTGTTTTTCACTATAGGTTCCATTATTCCACGCCTTTTGTTCAATGGTCTGACTAAAAAAGTTGACGAAATTCTGGGTAATATTCTGAGCACTCGAGGCATTAATTTTGTTGTTTTGAAGAAAGTTATCTAATTTTTCAACAATATTTCAAGTTTGAATAAAGTGAATTGAGCTTGCACTCACTGTGTTTTCAGTGAGCACCTTCTGCATGTCAACTACATCATGCACACTTTCCACTTTCTTGTCTACTATTCGATCTAGCCAACATTCTTCACGACTGGGTCCATTATTGTCGAACTTTCCGTTTTTCTCACACAGCCATTGAATATTACCATGACCATTTGGACAATCAGCTCGGGAATAGTGACCAGGCTCAACTGGAGGCCAATTGGTTACATTGTATTGACCATCGTATTCCCCTTGGGAATTGCACTTGGTTATCGGTTTATATGAACACTCATCTGTATTGGGTCCATTAGAATTGAACTTGCTACTTTGGTCGCACATCCACTTAATTTTACCTAGCCCACTTGGGCAATCAACTACAGAATATTGACCTGGATCAACAGGTGGCCACCTGGTTATATTGTGTTGACCGTCATATTCTCCATTGGAATTACATTTAATATTTCTCAAACACTCATCTGAACTTGGTCCATTAGGTTCAAATTTTCTATTTTCACGGCACAACCACTTAATTTTGCCATGGCCGTTTGGACAATCAACTGCAGAATATTGACCAGGTTCAACCGGAGGCCACTTTTTCACACTATATTGGCCATCGTATTGCCCTTGGGAATTGCACTTGGTTATTTTCTTGGAACACTCATCAGAATTGGGCTCATTAGAAGTGAACTTGTTATTTTCATCACACAACCACTTAATTTTGCCCTGCCCGTTTGGACAATCAACTACAGAATATTGACCTGGATCAACTTGTGGCCAAACTGAAACGTTATATTTTCCATTATATTCGCCGTTTAAATTACACTTGCTATAATTTTTGCCCCAATCGAAATCGAATAGTGATTTGCCGTTTTGACAAACAGCAAATACCCTGTTCTTATAATCAAGCTCATTCAATAACCATTTAAAATCAGCTCTTGTTTGTGGGCCACACTCCAGTTCATTATTTCTTATGAATATTGAATTGATTTTATTATTCTTCAAAAACGTGTAGAAAATATCTTCTTTCAAAATATTTAATTGATTGCCATCTTTAAATGAGCAAGATTATATTAAACCTTGATACAATTATTAACAAACTTTCACTCACCAAATCGCAAGTTAATTGGCCTGTCTCCCATATTGAACGTACCAGCTCTGAATGAGCTATCGTTATACTGGGTATTGATGAAACTAAGCGTGAAGTTACCACAATGTGAGCATGGTAACAAGCGAAATGCGCTAGGGTTAATATAATTTATTTCAACTTGGTCGAAAATCAAATTTTCCAGAGTTGCCGATATATGATAAATAAAATTTCCATCCAATGCTCTTATTCGAAATTGGCCTGGATCTGGCCCATCTGTTATATTGTATTGACCGTTATTTTCACCCTTGTTCAATACATTTGAAAATCTTATAGTTTTCAGATTTTCTGGGATTATTGTCTTTTCAAATGGATTTTCATAGATATCGTGATCATAATTAGGATCAAGGGCAATTGTAATTTCAGTGAGATTGCTCATCCGACTTATTGCTCTATATAAATCATGATCGGTACCAGGAAAATTTCTTAACTTGTTTATTCCGGACAAATTCAATTCACCATAAACAGAAGATCCAATTGCATCAATGTGAATTTTTTGCAAGTTTCTTGGTGAAAATCTGTTCACATTTTTAATAATAAATGGATCTAAGGCATTTTGTGGCAAGGTCCCATCAACCAAAGAAAGATTCCAGTTTAAATTTAAAAGACGTTGTGAGGGAAGTATTGGATCAGGGTCTTGGATAGGGGCACTCGTGCTTCCACCTAAATAAATACCTTGAAATACATCACTAATTTCAAATTCTTGATCAGCTTCATCAAAACTAATGACACAATTCAATGAAGCTTGGTTAATTGGCTCATATTTTTTAGTACAATATTTTGAGACATCAGCTAAATTCTCAATAAAATCCACTGAAAAGAACAAGGTGAAAATAATAACTGAATAATAATTCATTTTGCAATTTTTCAAATCAGAATAATTCATTTTCATTTATATGCTCAATACATTTAGACCAAGATTAATTAGTGATTGATTATTAATTTCAATTATCCGCTGTAATTGATTTGAGAACATAATACTTTAATCCAAAAATTATATACAAGTACAATTTTGAAGTAATGATTAGTAATCATTGATTACACATGTTATTGATAAAAACAAGCTAGATAACAGTTAATCCTAAACCTATTGAAAACATAATTGAATTTATAATTAATGAATTTTTATTTAAATATAATTTTAATTTCCAACTAATTTTCATCTTGCTAATATAAAATTATTATAATTTAATTGAATTTAACAAGCATGGTTATTTAAATATGCGTTCATTAATTTTAAAATAAAATAAATTTAATTACAAATACTTGGATGAAATTATTTGAGCTGGTTGACCTAATTTTAATTAAGCTTTTAATTATCAAAGTAAAATTCAAGTACAATAATCTAATCTAGCAAAATTAAGTCTAGTTTTCTTATCATTCAGTCTTCACTGAAATAAGAAGTTATGTATTAATTGATTTGTTGTTCTCAGAATTGTTTTCAATACTTCACAAAAGTTCATAGTTTAAAACTAGAGATAAATAGGTATTTCAGAGGGCAAGGTACATTAACGAAGGAATATTAGGATTATATCCCAGCAGCCAATCCCTGCAATCAAAGCCTCAGTAGTTCTGGAAATTTCTCAAAAACATTATCGAAAACAGACAATATTTCAACTGACAAATATCATCAAGAACATTCACAAAAGAATAAACTATTTATCATTTGTTTCACCGAAATTAAATGACCCTGTTTCAATCAAAACAAAATGGCCGACACATTGACCAGATTCAAATTCTGTTCAAAAATCAGCGAACAATTGAGAGATGAGATCAGAATATTTCATGTTTTTAATGACAAAGAGGACTATAATGTGCTGTTCGTCACAACTGATGATGAAGTCTATGGTTTTGGTCCCAATAGTGAAGGCTATTGTGGTTTAGGACACAATCAAGAGGTGGAAACCCCTCAAAACATCCCTCAGTTGTTCCAGAAAAATATTCAACAATTTTTCATTGGCGGGGATTTCGTATTAGCCCTGAGCAGTGATAAGCTGTTATACGGCTGGGGAGGCAATGCTTTTGGACAGTTGGGATCCTTATGGGCAAAGGGTGTGGTCGGCAACCCTGGTCAATATTTTAAGCCTAAACTGATTGAATTCGATCGAACAAATGTAATCCAGGTTAGTTGTGGATCACACCATGTATTAGCTCTTACAGATGACGGGAACCTGTATGCATGGGGCTGTAATAAGCATGGCCAAGTTGGCTGTGGTAAGGGTGGGGGAGAATATGTGAGCGAACCGACTGTTCTGACAACTTTTGATCGCTTTTCCATCAAAACAATTAACGCTTCGTTTAATCAATCATTTGCTCTGACTATTGATGGGAAGGTTTACAGCTGGGGGTCAAATAACTGGTGCCAATTGGGACATGACCTAGAACAATTGAAGAAAGTTTTTGAACCGACCCTGATTATAAAACTACAAGATTATCACGTGATTAATGTCTGTCCCACAAAAGACATCACATATTTTCTGACAAATGAACGGCAGATCTATTTCTGTGGTCTCTTTGGTATTGATCTCATGAATAACAGGGAGTTCTTCCAAAAAGTACCGAAACAATTGCGAAATGACAACCAATTTGACAGTTTTCACACAATTCCCAACTATCAGAAGCCGGAACCGATAGCATCCGGGTTAACAAATAACTCAATTTTCACACTCAAAGGCACTAAAACCGAATTAACGAAATATAAAACATATTTCGACTTTTATTCAAATGAATTCCAGACAACTTATAAAACTATTCATTTGGAGAATGACCAAGAGTTTGATGGCAACGACCTGATAGATCTTGGCATTCATATAAATATCATCGAGCGAAACAAGTTATTTGATGAAATGTTCATCAATTTTGCAGTATTAGGCTCTGGATCTTTTGGCACAGTATTCAAAGTGGAGAATAAGTTTGACAGAAAATTGTTTGCAATTAAGAAGTTGACATTTAAAGGTAAATTTTCTAGGTCAGTAATCATATTACTAATTAACTTGTTCCTTGATTCAATAGTGGATGACAGTGGTGACCAAGATCACTCAAACAGTTCATTGTTAGAAGACTTGAAACAATTATCAAATTTCAGCGATGAATATGTGGTTCAATATCTCGATTCCTGGATTGAGAATGAAAACTGTCTTTACTTAAAAATGGAATTATGTTGCGGTAATCTCCAGAATGTAATCGAGCACAAAAAGGAATTTTTCAACAGAAAAGATTCGCAAACAATTGAAACCATTGAGTATTACATTTCAATACTGATGTTCAAAGAAGTGGTTCAATGCGTTCAATATCTGCATGAGCTAAAGACCCCGGTTATTCA
>JAQGBD010001775.1:0-13355 GCA_034698165.1 Punctoribates punctum | reverse complement strand
ACCAAACAAACACTAAGAGAAAAATTAGGAAATTATTGGCCTTTAAGTCAAAGATCTGTTAAACACAATATCTGTCCCCTTTTGATCACATGGCCATCACTGCCATCACTGCCATCACACCATCACAACCATCACACGCCTTAATTATTCACTTCTTTTGTCTACGCTTTTAATTTAATACTCATTTAGAATACGATATATTGAATTTGCAAGATTTGCCAAGCACATTCTAATTAATAGATCAATAATTTTATATTACTTTTCAGTTCTTACCTCAAAATATACCGAAAATTGATAATTAGTTTAAATACAAATAAATAAAATATTATTCAAAACATATTTTTATTCATTTTTCTTCTCATTAACCAAAGAATTGTCAGAATTTTGAGGTATTTGTGGATCATTTTGCGAGTGTTTCGATCCGATTGTATTCAAAGAGTTGGTGATTGAATTGATGATCGCCTGTTTGAGGGCCACATCACCTTTTATCAAATTAAGATCAAAACTGAGCTTGCTATTTATAAGCTGTGCGTCGGCGTTGATCTTCTGTCGCAAGAGATTGAATTTCAATTTTTCCATACCTATGATGGCGTTTGTCAACTGCTCGAAGGGATTGGTTGAGTGATCAGAGGCTCCTAAGACTGTACCACTGGCATCATGCGAAGACCCGCTACCTGAAGAGCCGCTTCCACTCAAAGAACCCCGATTACTCGAAGAGCCACTGGAAGATGTCTGACAATTTCTGCAGGAACATGTTGGACAAGAATTTGGGAGGGATTGACTCGATTCGCTATTTTGACGATTGTTTAACATTTGCATTACAACCAACAAAAGAAGTTTATTCATGTCATCGCTGGTGGAAGAGATCTTCGGCGATGGTGTTGTTGTTGTTGTTATAGGAATCAGCCATTGATTGGAATCGTGTTGATTAGGTATACAAGTCATGGCTCCACTGGTAATCATATTCCTCAGCTTATCTGCTCCAGTAGTTCTGATAACTTCTTTGGTCAGAGGTATGGCAGTGTTCTCATGAATGAGCGCCGGTATGTGATCGGATTGACACAAACTATCAGATGAAGGTCTCATCGGACAGTTGCCGCTCAATATTTCCCTCAAATTACAGTTAAGCGTTGAATTGTAATTATCTTCATTTGAATCGTCGATTACCCCAAAGTAGAGCTTATTCTCAGAGTCCATAAACTTTTTGAGTAAGTCCTCAACGTTTGACAAATTCTGGTCTGTATTTTGCTTCAAAACAAACTCATCTCTCGTTTCTCCAATCGATTGATCAGATTTTGTTTCAATTTCAGTATTGAATACAAGAATAGTATTGAGTAAAAAGTATATTACAATCGATTTATTCATTCTTTTGATTATTATTTTTATCCAAAAAAACGAAAATCAATTTTTGGTGAATAACCCGAAGAAAGTGACGAAAAATTGAACTGAACTTTGAATTGACTTCAAAAAGAGGGTAATTATGACTTGAATTTTAAAACTGATTCCATATTCTGGGCAAACATTTGCATAATTATTCTACACTTATGTGGGCTTTCGATAGACGACTATTAGATATCATGAAATAAATGACAAAATATAAGCCAAACGTTTAATTTAATGGTTATTGCGCTCAAAGTAATCAATTGTATGAACTGTTGGCCAAATGATTGTCACTCTCTCTGACTCTCTCCTAATCTAATGGCAAATATTGATGAAAACCTAATGCAATGATTTAATTGCGACTAATTTCCTGAGAAAATGATAGAAAAATCTAATTTTTATTCAATACATTAATTCTTATGTTGAGTCCATTCTTGGCATTTGTTTCAATTTGTATGCAATTAATCTGAAAATTTCTTCAGAAATGAGAATAAAATGACTTAAATTGAATTAATTGCAAGAATCAGATAACAAATCGACACAATTTAATGATAAACTTTTATTAAATTCGTCTCATTTGTGAAAAATATCGTTAATATCGTTAAGAGTTTGGGACAAAACTCCACTAAAATTCTTATAAATATTCTACAAACTTATCGTACAATTAATTATAGAAAAACTTTACTCTCGTATTGAAATCAAAACAAGAGTTTTTGGGTTTATTTCAACGAAACTTCAATTAAGTGGTAATTAATTAGGTTTGTTGTATTGGCGAGAAAATGAACTAGATTCATTAAAATTCTTTGAATTCTTTACATTAAATGCCAAATAATTACACATTTTTTTATCGTTTGCATACATTTATAAGTTTAGAGTTTATACAGATTTTTGGAAACGTCTTTGCATTTGATTTTCTTAAGTAACAAAATAAATAAACATTTCGTTTGAGTTATTATTTTAAATGACTTATAGTTTATAAAAACAAAAGGCAATCAATCGTCGAAACGACGAGATATACGAATAATAACTTTGATTATAAGTAAAATTATCGATAAAAAGCAAAAATAAGTCAAATCATATAAATCGGTATAAATCTGTTTCAGTGATCGGTTTTTTTTGATGACTTTTTTCAAACAAAACATTTAAATCAATTTACAAAATAGTTGTTTAATCAAAAGAGAAATTAATAATTATTTTGATATTCACCTCAAAAATAACATTTGTCTCAACACATGAACAAGGTCAATAATAATTTCAATAACAATTCGCCAAAATTGAAATAATAAAACGTATAAATCGATATCTATTTCAATATTTATTTCTCAATGACTTTATTTTCCATTCATTTCTTGAATCAAATTAAAAATGTTTATAAAAAATTTGAATTTTATAAAAACACTTATAAAACATTAGAAACAAAAGTTTTAATAATAAATCTGTTAAAAAGTAAACCGATATTCGTATCAATTGATTCAGTGGTAAAATTTCATAAATTTACAGCACAGGAACGAACACTGATCTGTAGATGAAGTCGATAAACGGTTTTTGTCGTCTTTACTTATCTCCGGTTTTTTGTTTCTGATCTTAACAGGAGTTCCGCCGACACTCTCGTTAATCGTTGATCCGATTTCGAGTCTTCGGGCGCCAACCAGTTCGCGGTCGGAGTCTTCGTCGTGAATAGTGCTCTCGTAGCCACTGGAGGCGGGCTGTCTCTGCACTATAGGGTGATGACTCATACAACTTGGAGAAGACACAGAGGAAGTCTTTTTGGCGACAGAAGAGCACTCGCCCTCACTGGTGGTGCCATGGCCACTCGTTGTCGTCGATGTTGTGTTCCGTTTCAATTGCTGTTCGATTTTCTGCTGTTTTCTACTGATGGAGGACTTGGCGGGACTGCTGTGTGAGGAAGTAATAGCTGTTCCCAATAGACGGTTCACTCGCGGAGATGTCGGCAAAACGGCGTGATTTGGCGATGAGGTCACAAATAGTGGTTCGTTTGGGGATGAGATCTGTGGCGGAGACGGCACTGAAATAGGTCGGGTCGTTACTCCTGTCGGAGATTTTACCGATTCTTTGGCCGTTGAGTAAGAAATCAGTGAAAACTCATTGAATTCGGGTTTTGGTAAATCCCATTGACTTAAAGTCAAATTTTGATTACTGGCACCGTCTGGATGTCTGAGCGTTCGGTACTCTATTTCTCTTTTATGACTAGACTCCCGATTCGAGTAATTGCGAGGCATAGTGAGTGAGGTCAGTTGTTGGAGGAACTGTTCTAATTTGAGCTGTTTTGGTGGTTCAGTGACCGGTTCGCTGAGACAGTCGTCCATATCTTCGACACTATTACTACAAAACTCATTATCACAGCAGTCACTCATAGCTTCTCTTCCGGCGCCGGCTATCCTTTCGATGCCGAATATTTCTTCGTTACTCAGTATTCTGAGCGCATCACCGAAGGAAAGTTCACAATCAGTTGGGGTTACTGTTGAGGTGGAGGGCGTGACCTCTGTCTGACAGCTCGCGTCCAGCATTTCGGATGAATTGTCTTTCTTTTGACGGATCTGTTTGACTGTCGAACAATAAGCGCTGTCGGGTGTTTGGGTCGGAGGTGTTTGTGCACCGGATGGGATGTCAGACCAGATGTGTTTTGTGTGCTGTTGTATCCACAGTTGTATTCTGTGCTGTTTCTCTTCGTGATAACACATCGAGTGCTCCACTTCTATGCCATTAGACTTGATCTGAGCGTTGGGTCCGTCAACCCATAACTCTTGCGACCACTTCATCTGTTTCTGGTCTTTCTTTCTTCTGCTCCGTTTGGGTCCGTCGACCCATAACTCATCGCTCCTCTTAACCTCTTTATTAGAGCGATGATTAGGCGAAGAGACTGGGGTTTGATTGGAGTGCTTAACGCCGTTATCATTAGAGTATTGTCTGATTTCGTCTTTTGGTTCATCCTTTTGCTGTGCGTTTGTCTGCACTTGAATTGAATTGAGTGCTGTATTTGTTGGCACATTATATTGTAATTTGTTTGTTGGGCCCAAATCCGTGTGATTCGAGTGATTGATGTTTGATTTGCCGCAAAATATGACGGTATCGACCGAGTGCTCCGACGACGACGTGTAACAGTTTAGGCCACTCTCGCTCTCACTGGCGTTCATCGATTCGCCGTCACTTCGATTACAATCTAAACCGGGTTTCAAATGCGAAAAATGATTTTCAAACAAATCAATAGAAATTCATTTTAAACTATTTTATGAAAAACTTTTCTTTTTATAACTCAGTCTTTATTTTTATTGCTTTTCCTTTCAATTGAATTCTCTTTAAAACTGTTTTACGTATATTTATGTTTGAATTAAAGGTTAAAAAAGGAAAAAGAAGTTTAAGAAAATTGTTTATTGTTTGTGACATTTCGCGAATTATTTTTATCTTTTTCTATGAAATATATACATATTGAGGAAATATATAATATTTTTCTTATTAATATTTTTGTTAGACTTTTGTGGGGATATAGCGGACTGTCCTCAATCGCAGACATATATCATATCGCTCTGACTATTAGAGTCATATCCGACACTCTTCGCGACTCAGTCTCGAAGAATCGGTCGAACAGATAATCCCTTTGAATGGCATGGAATCAGTTTTATTATAGTCACTGAATGTGAGACCCATTCCACTAAAAGGATTAAATCGCCAAATAATAGCCTATTTTCAACGCAATGGCTGTTACGCCAAACTTTTCTTCAAAAGTATGTTGGTAAATTTGCTTTTTTAAATATCCAATTCTAGTCTTCAAGCAATTTATCATTGAAATTGAGAGAAAAGAAAGTTTTTGTCTTTAGTTTTATTCCCAAAGTTCGTGACTCAAACAAATTCCCTCTTTTTTTATTATAAAAGACGAAAACTTTAATAAAAGTATGACTTTTTCGGTAATTTAAATAAGATTTACTTCAAATGCAATTTTGAGATTTTTTCGGCCATTTTTCGAAACTTGGAATAAAATTTTATTTGATTATTATTCAGAACTTCTTCTCTGTAATCATCTTTTTCTTTGGCAATACTTTTGAAATTAGGTCTGATCTGAAAAAACTTCACTATTTATGGAAAAGAAATTGATTTTCTTCAATAAAATCAAAAAAATAGTTTTGGGATAAAAACTAATCTGATTTTCAATTCAAAAATGGTTTGTATGTCAGCGACGAAGCGATGGTCTATAAAATGGTTCGTTATATTCGTTAGATATGCAGAGGAAGACATAAAACCGAAGACAAGAGAAGAAAGTTTTTAAATTCAATTCCATTCGATTCGCTTTTTGTGCCATAAATTTGATATACTATACAAACATAGATTTCAGTTAAGCTTAAGTTCATAGTTAAAAATCCTTCTCACGAACTGATCCGATGATCTTTTTTCTTAGACTTTTCTCTCTCTGTGGCCTTACTTTAAATCTATTCTATACTTCATTTTTCTCGCTATGAATCGTTGATGACCAAGGCAGTTGAGCACAACCTCCCGAGACTTGATTGCAAAACTAAGGCTCGACTTCTAATCTGGCAACAAATGAAATATTGTCGCTATTCTTCACAATTGTCAAAACAGCAATTTTAGCCCATTTGTCATATTTAAAGTTGACTTGCTCACATTAACAACAATTTTGAAAAAAGTAGTCTTGAAAATAGAAAAACTCGAAGAATATCCTAAACCTCGACAAAACAGTTGAATCTTATGATCTTGGTCATCAACGCCACAAATAGCATAAATCTCACATAAAAAGCCGCATTCATTACTTAATACATTATGAAAAGTGTAGTTCCACTTCCAGATGGACTATCGCTCAGTACTTACACCGAAAACAATTCATTTTATTTATTCCTATCCATAGTTTTTGGTTTTGATTTTGAAGAGAAAAAAATTTAGTGAAAAATAATAATTTCGGAAACAATTTCTCAAAGTATTGACTGAAAACTCAAACATTTGAATCAATAAAACTTTGAAATTCACTGCAATTCTATTCAAATTGATTTTACTTTTTTGTTGTGAATTTTATTTTATAAATCTTTTCAATAGATTTACGAAAATAGAGATTTGAATACGAAATATGCAAATAATATAACTGAGGGTTTCAACAATTTTTTTTACAATAAGTCTTTGATTGCGTCTTAAATCAACAGATCAGACAAATCAGAGCCAATAATCAGAATAAAGAGTACATAAGAGCAGAAGTGCCTCTGCCTGCCATCAAGTAAAGGGATGGCAGTCCAGTTGTAAGAGTC
The DNA here is from genome assembly GCA_034698165.1 of Punctoribates punctum. Classification (NCBI taxonomy): domain Eukaryota; kingdom Metazoa; phylum Arthropoda; class Arachnida; order Sarcoptiformes; family Punctoribatidae; genus Punctoribates; species Punctoribates punctum. The sequence goes on along the minus strand of JAQGBD010001775.1, from coordinate 6,708 downwards.
ACTGGAGTGCTATTACATTATGAGTGGGAATATTTGTGAACATAAGTTAATGGACTCAAAGAATTAGAGAATAAGAACAAAAAAGAAATAGAAGAGTAACTAAAGAGTAATAAATGGCTTACCGTTGAAACTGTTAGAGAAGCGATGCTGTGCCAGTCTTCTCATTTTATGTCTGCCCCCATTGTATATGATTCGGGATCGATGTATTCTTGTGACAAATTGACAGGTTGTGACGGTATCCAAATAATTGGATTCACAATTAGTAATGTTGGCCACAACCGATGTCCACACCAGTCGGGAGGCGAGGCATTCCTTTAGGACTGCGGTCAACTTTGAATCTCTATTTGTATATAAATAATGTGTTAGAATGAAAATAAGATTAACTCTTATATTAGTTGATCCCTTGGCCTCCATATAAGAGATCAGACAATAAACAGAATTGTAAGTCATATATATAATGCCATATATATAATGGAGTATAAGAAAAATCAATGTATTACTCAACTGTTCCCTAATATCGCTCAAAGAAATAGTCTTTCAATTTGAGTGACAGCTAAACAGAGAGTTAACATAAATGGACTGGCGTTTCATATTTAGTCGCTTTAGACGCTTTACTTCTCAATATATAAGTGAAAGGTATGGAAGGTTTTGGTGCATATCTATTAAATCCTAGTTTTTTGGCTCAGAGTCTGTTTGTGTAGTGTTGAGCCGAAAGCCACTATCATTTATACTGATTTTGGTCGGAATCACAACTTAATAACCGAAAGAAAAATAAATAAAATGAAGTATAAAATAGAAGAAAAATCAATTTATTTGGAAAAGTATGAGAAACATATCGAAAGAGAAAATACTGAAAAATTTTATTTGAGTGAAGAGAAAATCGAGTAACAGATAAATCAAATTAACTTAAATTGTATTAATCCCTGAGTTCAGGACTGTTCACGACTTTTATTCTATAAATAAGTCGAAATTTTTGTGAATATTTTTGCAAAACTTTTAATACAAACAGAAGAGTATAGAAAACTAGAAAAATAAATAAAGTGGCAAAAGATATGTCAACATTCAAATCGATTTCTACGGACTCTATAGTCAGTGGAATCGTTAATTCCAGTGATTGGACAGTCATTGGGCAGTCATTGGACAGATTCTATCATCGATTTGATCGTTTCCTTCGGGGTCTTATCGCTGGGGTTACTAACCGGCTCTAAATATTGACCATCTTCTCAGATACTATCATCGCTGGGGATTAACTTTGTTTTTCTTGGCGTTTCGCGGAGTTAACCGAATAAAAGGAACACTAATTTATTTCTTTTGACATATCCTTCAATACCACTGAAGAAACTACTGAAACACCGACTCTGGCTTTGACTTACTTGTTGGGAATGTGCTTCTGTCCGTTGAAAATGGCCAACAACACATTGGTCAGGTTCTTGATCGACGGCGATAAGTCAAATAAGTGTAACTTTGATCGGCCGCCCACTACTGAAAATATAAGATCACATATGAGTTCCCAATCAAATGTCAATTTAATTATTATTCTCTCAGTTCTTGTAATCAATTGGTGTGTATTTCGCCTGAAATGCAGTTCAATCAGCAAAATGTGCCAAACTTTTCACTTATAAGTCGATATTATATATATCTATATATAGCCATAAATATATTTATTAACTCCAATATCAGTGTTTGTTGTGTTGACCCAAGAATTAACTCAATTTAGTTCAAACATTCGCTTATTTTCAATGGGAATACAGCCAAACAAGAAGGCAATAGAATTGCAATTAATTTATGTTTTGTGCCCTTCTTTTCGTCAATTCATAAGAGAACAGAATTAGTATTCCGTCTATACATTAGTTGAAAGAAGATCTCAATTATAACAAGTATTTCAGACCTAATTCTATTCGCATTTTCTTGACTTTCAATAATTTCTTGTTAGCTTTGAAAAAATAAATTCTTATATATACATGTATATATATAACTATCAGTAAATACATTATTAATGAAATGTGCATGCTGATAAATGAAAAATATGACAATTAAATGATTGATTTTCGTCTAATGAAAGAATGGAATCTAATGAGAGGCTAATGGGTTAAGGGTTTAAAAAATCGATCTGCTATACAACTGAGAGTAACTAGCTACAATGTTAGCTTATTAAGATATGTCTTGAAAAGAGGGGTCACACAAGAATAGGGAACAGAATTGAGTTGCTTTCAAACTTCGACTGCATATGAAAACAGTTTCTGTGAATTTGATTGATTTGAGTGAACCCTTCGTTTGCACATAAGAACCCTTTTAAGCGATTCTCGACTAATATTGTGTTTATATTCTGTTTCATTGAATGTCTTTGAGTTTAAAGACCCCTAAAAGACATCGAAACCGAGTTTATGACTGAGTTTTATGACTGGAATTATAAATTTCAAAATAAATGTGAGCCATAAGAAGCTCATTAAAAAAAATGGCTTTTAATGAAATTTTTTCATTTCATTTCGTGACTCAATTTATTCTTTGATATAAATTACTTTTTCGACCATTTTATTTGAAATATCACTTCTATTGAAAATGTTTTCCAGAGTTTTAATCAATCGTCAAATGATATCAAATTAGAAATTTATTTTAGAAATTGTTTTCAAATTTCCGAAGACTCTGAAGATATTTAAGAAATTGGTTTAGGTATGTGCTCTTATGCCTGTGCTCACCAGTATATAGAAGTTTATTGAACAGTACTTAATATGTAGACAATGATAAATGATGTTCAGCTCATGACTTATTGCACAGAATTTTGATTCGTTTTTGTTATAAATTTTATCGATTTTATTGTTAATATATTCGAGATTTTCGGCAATTATTCCCTTTTAGTGTAGTTTTGGGCAAAATTCGCACCGAAAGCAAAATCAAATAAAAGTTATTAAAAATTCTGGGAGAGTACCCTGATATTAGTCGAGATAATAATAATACAATGCGTTGAAAAATACGTGAAAATATGTCCAAATTATACAATAAATGGCTCGCAGTTGAAAATATTTTCAACAGAAAGGATGAAAAACTGATTAACAGTTGAGGTATGGATTGAAAGTCACTTTAATTAGTCGTAAATTTGCTTTCAATTAACAAATCGGGAAATAAATCAAATTTAATTTATTTGATTTGTTTCGTGCAAATAAAACTCTTATAGAATTAACAATCGATTTGAATCTAACAAAAAAGACATTCAATTATTGTGAGGAATATTCTTGTTGTGGATGTGCTTCGGATGTGTCAGTGTTTCCATTATTTATTCAGATGTAAGCCTTATGTCCAGAAATTGACACTATTTTTCTTATTTTCAATTCTTATACATTTTTATGCATCAGATGTTATAAAACAGATCAAAATCGCTGACCTTTTCTTCAGATTTGATTTTATTTATCATATTTTCCTTAAAGGGATTTTCAGATATTTTTAAAGATTTCACTCTTTTCTCTCCGCAAACGAATTCTTTGGATACGTCTCTCGTATTATAAGAATTGCTTTTCTTTCAGTTTTATATATATTTCTTTCTCTTTGTTATTTGAAGAGCAAAGAAATGCTGACAAATCATAAGTTATGATATAAAAATTCAATGGCATTCAATGGCACAGCTCTCACGGCTCCAACACTTTGATTCATTAGTTCTGCCCATAAGTTGCATATAAAATATATTCTTTAGTTTTTTCTTAAGTTTATGTTTCAGATAACTTATGGTTAACTTCTGATATCATTTTTATCAAACAATATTTGGGACCAGAGTTTCGATCCTGAGCTCAACCATCATTCAAATCGGATATAATCAACTTTATCTCTACTCTGGGTTTTTATTATTAACTTTAAAAATAATAAAGAATTTTGAATTAATTCCTCATTTTGTGAATAGTCTTCAAAATTGTTTCCAAAGAAAACTATTTATATTTGCCATCAATTGGTTAAAAGATTCACACTTTAAATATTGAATGCTATTTTTGATTAATGTTAATTAACCTGGTGATGACTTGATCTATAAATTGATCTATTCAACTCTATATTTAGCCTTTCTTATTAATGTTAATGTCATTAATAATCCGAATTATTATTTATGGCCGTATTTTTCTAACCATTAAATAAAAGTCAATCAGGAATTCGTTAAATATGTTCGGAAATTGAAGTAATTTTTTTATATGAAAAGTCATAAATCAATGAAATCATTTGTCAAACCATTGGTCGGAAGAGTAAACAAAATCCAATGGAAATACAGACCGAAATTGAGTTCATCTCATCTTTTAATTTAAAAAACAATAAAACTGTTTCGTCTGAATAACGAAATTCTTGTGACTAAGAGAATGAATAAATATTTTTTCTGTTGGTCTCAGCAGTGATACCATTAGAAGAAGTGATCGGATCATCAGATAAAACGAAAAAATAGCGGAATTTCAACCAAAATAACTGGAATCAAAACAAATGGCATAATTAGATTAGACGATAAAAACATCTCAAGAGATGATTGGATTTCTCTTTTACGTTAAATTAATTTTTTAGCAACTCTTGAGTGTTTGTGCCAACGGTCGACTCTTTTTTTGGTTGACTTTAGCTAATAATTAATGCCGTTCCCCAACATAATGAACGCGTTTTCATATTTTGTTTTTTTGTTTAATTAAATGAATGTCTGATAACCGATGCTTTCAAATGAATTCAAACATTTTTGTATTAATACTAAAACTTTTGAATTTGGAAATAAAATTTTCAAAAACAAAGAAAACCAGAGTTTATTAGATTATATGAATATTTCATATTTTAATAATAAATATGCCTCTCCTTTGTGTCATTATCTCTATTAATAGGCCAATAAATTCTGCAAAAATGTATTTTTTAATGGTATACAAGTTTATCATAATTTTCAAAAATCATATTTTCGTCCAAATTTTAATCCCCGCTAACGACTGAATTTTGAGCTCAGTCTGGGTTTACAACAGTCAACAGAATCTCTGTATGGCTACCGAAGAAAATGAATTACTAGGGTATGGAATGGTGTGGTGTGTGAGCACTGGTTTGTTTGCATTTATTGTAAAATAGGAGAGAAGTAAAGCTAAATATCTATAATGCGATTGAAATTCACGATATGCTCAGAATAATAGCCATTGGAGTGAAAGTGGCATTAAGTGAATGCTATTGACTAATGTATGGCGAATCCACACGCAATCAAATTACTGGAAGTGTGTACACCACCGGCACAGCCAACGCTGATGACACCAACAAATAGCACCGACACTATATATTGACAAAACTGTGGCAAAACTATTTTTCGGTGGCGGTGTCCTCCCATTGCTCAGGCATTTTATGATTGCACGTAAAGACAAGAAGCTTTCAAATAAATAAGTAATAACTCATAAGCAAAGGCTTACATAATATGTGAAACGAGGATAGGGTATACCTCGTATATAGGCTGACCAGATGGTTTTCCCCGAATCAAGTAGAACCCATACAAAAATCAAGTAGAATCAAGTAGGGGTCACAAAACTCATCGGATTTATATTATAATATTTTAGATTTTTGCTAAATTTAGTTTTTTTTAATTTTTTTTCGCCAGAATTCCTAAAATCAACTGAAAAATAGGAACTATTAACATAAAAGGGAATTATAATTCAAGTATCAAGGAAAAAACTTAAATATAGATTTATTTTTAGTAAAAGTATCAGTAATTTAAATGAAAGCGATGCAAATTTTGTCGGATTCTTTATGAAATTCCATAGATTTTTGAGAAATTCAAATCAAGTAGCTCTACCTCTCCTTGTTTGATCAAATCAAGTAGGCCCTTTCCGACCCCTAAATCAAGTAGAATACTTGATAATCAAGTAGATCTGGTCAGCCTAGTGAGAGGAATAGAGTGAGGGAGTTATGTCTGCCTTCACTCAAAACTAAGAATTTTTGAAAATTATCATTCCTCTTTAATTTAACTTGGTACTTTATTCTTAAGTGTTTAGTTAGTAATTTGTATTCCATTTCAAAAATTCGATTTATTTAATAATAGAGAAGAAAATCATATTTTTGTGTTAATAATTGATTATCTTTAATATAATCAGATTCCTGGGTATTCTCAACGATTCAGGTATTTCAATGAATTCGCTTTCAATTCGTAGTTTGAAAATCTTTTTCGGTCTTTCATTGCAAAAGTCAATCAAATATTCGACAATTTGTCTGAAATACTCGTCATATGAATCCAATTGAGATTTTGTTTCTTCTGACGACCAATAGTTGTAAAGATATAAGTGATTTAAATTAGGAAACCGACGAAGAGTTTTGAGAAAAGACTTTCTGATACTCGAAAAGTTGATTCGGAAATATCTTAATGTCTGAAAACTTGGAATTAAATTGAAGCAAAGATTTTCACAGGTTTGACAATTGGGTGAATTATTTTGGACGCATTGGATCTGATTGTAGGGCGAGTATTGCAAACACTTGACATTTGGCAATAACTCAAATATCTTCTTAATATGAATCGGAGTCATAGATGAGTCGTGAAGTGAAAAATCATAAATATTTCGAAAAATTGCTTCACTTTTGTAAGGAATTGAGTCCATTATGTCTGACCAAAATATGCACAAACATTTCAAAGACTTGTGTCTTTCCGCCAAATTCACTAATAAACTGATTTCGAGTGCATCACAAGTGAAGACAAACTTTTCCAAATCCGTGGTATTAATAATTGTTTGCAATGTTTCA
>JAQGBD010001774.1:0-13374 GCA_034698165.1 Punctoribates punctum | reverse complement strand
AATAGAGGAGAAGCAAAGAGCCGGCCCTCAAAGGGAAGGTCTGTCACGTGACAAACACAACGTTATTGTCAGAGAGCGTGGGTTTCTCTTAAATATCAATAAGAGTTTCATTAAATTAATTAATTATCACAAAAATCATCGGACAAAATGTCATCGATTTTATTGATCACAAAACAGTTGTTTAGATCCCAATTAATTAATGGACTGAAAGTCACTAAATTTATCTCAAATCCAAAACCAATTGGAGTCAGGTTTTTGTTTACCGACGAAATACTTGGCATTTCTGGTTATCTTCACACAAGAGATCGTATTAATGTCCAGTTCGGAGATATGAGGGGTTAGTCCTCTTCAACCCTTTATTCCAATGTTTATTAACTTTTGAAAAACAGAGAAATTCTTCGCTCGAATGGAAGAATACACAAAATCCGAGTCAAAGATGGTTTTCACCGAAGACTTGAAGAATATCGTGTTTTTGGCCAAATCTGGTGAAGACTTGAATTTATTGACGGAAGCCATCAAAAAGTATCCGAATCTTAAGCTATGAATCAAATGATTTACTGATTAATGTCCCAAATGTTAGGTTTCATTCCCAGAACCAGACCTTACAGTTCGGGACTTTTGTTTTCGGGCCAATAGTTATGAGACTTTTCCACCATTTGTCTGAATGTGATTTAGCTCTTAAGCTCTTCAAAGATCCGGTAATTGAAACAACTGTTGATTTGTTTCATTTTGTTAAATATGATTACTCTTAGGAAATGAGGGGTTTCTTCAGCCAAATAAAGAGTGCCGTTATGTTAATGAATCTGCTCTTCATTAATGGCAGATATGAAGAATGTATGGATGTCTTGGACTTTATCCATAACGAGGCACAGTTTGAGACGAAATACCCGCGCGATTGTGTCCTTCTATACATCGCCGCCGCCTATAAATTGGTTAATATCTTTGTTTTGTTTATTTACAACATTTCGACGAATATAATAATTACTGTTATTATTGTCAGAACACTGAACAAGGCTTCGAAAAAGCTCTGGAACTGTTGAAGAAGGCTCGTGAGGCCGGTTCTACTATCTCCCGAAAAACTATTTGCCTGTTCGCAGCCCTCGCTCTTAACCAGAATCAGGCGAACACAGCTCTGGAAGTGTTATCTTTGGTGACACAAACCAATTACATTACTGTCAGAAACTTGCGGTTAATAGCGTTAACAGATTTGGAGCGCTTCGATGACCTCTTCATTGCCCTCAAACTTATTCTGAGTCGTGACGTTCCCACAGAAATCAAACGGCCGGAGATTTTCGAAGAGACGGTATTTTAATTCTTAATAAATTATATTCGTTTTTATCATATATTTTGTGATCAGTTGAAGAAAATCAAAGAAAAAGTCGAATCGAAAGACGATAAACAAATTCAGACGGAATTCGGACAAATAGAAAGGGCTCTCATCGAAGGCAATCACATAACTAACAGTAGTTTAGAAGAACTGCTTTTGAGTCCCGTTGTGTTGCGAAACGACGCCAACCAAAACCAAAACCAATACCAAAACAGAGATCAACGAGATTTCAGACGTCAAAGGGGTTACACAAACCCTTCCATTCAACAGAATTACAGAAGAGCTCCCAATCGGCGCTCAGAAGAAGAATTTTGATTACAAATGAATATCACTTTCAATAGTTTTTGATTTCATCGATTCATTTACTTTAAGCCTATTTTTAATTGAAATCGTAGTCTATTTGTCTATAAAACTATACTTTATATTGAATTTAGAAATAATTATAACTCGAAAATCAATTATTAAAACACGAAAATAGTCATAAAAATCTAATTTTGAAATTTCCTAAAAAAACCAGTTGTTTGACAATTGTGTAGTCAAGAATTTGTACATGCTCAAATCAAAATGGATTTTGGACAGCAGTCATCAGAGAAAGTGGTATTAACCCGTCTGTGAGAACTGTTTTTGAAATGCCTTCTCTCTATTGTTAAGGAAGTATAAGATAATTAAGAAGAATCTTTCTTAATGCTCTTGGAAAAACCAATGCTCCTCAGGAAGTATCTGAATATTCACTTTCCAAATGGTTGACCAATCAAGTGGATCAGGTATTTGTCCTAGAATGTTTGTTGTTTAAAGTGTAGGTAGCATGCTCAATTAATAGAGAAGAATAGAGACTCTTAAGAAATGTGTGAAGTTTTGCCAATAAATAGGAATTAATATAATATTTATTAATCAAAAATAAAGTTTTACATAATATAAGTACAATTTGACAGAAAAATCATAGATTTAATTACATATATGAATATAAAACGACACAAATATTAAATTCATTGAATTCACGCAACAAAATAAATATTGTTTTTCATTACAATTAGTATTTGATATTAACCTCTCATTAGTTGAAAGCGTTTCTTAAATAATTCATTGGATAGTCTCATAAATCTTTGGTTTGGAAAACGAAAAACAAAACAAAACTAAAGCAAATGAAAGGAAAATATTAATAATTTAAATATAGTTTTGTGTGAAATCAAAAACGATTTCACAAAAACCAAAAATTCTAAGAAAAAGAGACGAAAAACAGGACAACAATAAAGAAAAAGAGTTTTCCTCTCAAAAAGGGTTAAACTAAAAGTTGAAAACAATTTCTCTTTAAAAATATTCAAATCCAAACCAATTCTAAACAACTCTTGTATACCAAGATATTTATAAATCGGATTAAACTTATTATTCAGTTATTATATAATAATAAATACAATTAAAAATTGCTTTCATATCAATTATGTTATCATTGAAATGGTTTTTCTGACATTTTATATACAATTATTGGTTCAATCGTTTGGGGCTTATATTCAAATGATTTGGAAAATTACTTCTTTTTAAGGAAAATATTACTAAAAGTCTTAAATATATTATACATTAATTACTCTCTCATTAAATAAGAGACTTATTTACTGAAGAATATTATTTTAGTATCCAATCGACGAAAGGATTTAAAAGATTTATTTCAATCATTTTAATCGAAGATTTCATTTGAAATATGAATTAAACTGAAACTCGAATTATTGGATAATTCTTATGGGTTTTGGTTTAAATCTTTTGCATAAAATGTTTTATTTCCTAAAAGTCTGAGAAAATGTCTAAGAATTGTGAAAATCAATGTTAAAAATAGTGTTATTTGAATAGCAATAAGATATCAATTGAGTTATTTCTGAATCCTTTCTGAGAACTAAAACAAAAACTGATTTTAAGACTAATGACAACTAAATATTTTTCTAATTAATCACTATTTGAGTGGAAAATAGTTTTCATTTTTCTCTCAATATATTGAATGAAAAATATATGTCTAACCGATTGTCAGATAAGAAAACTCGTAACTGAAAGAAGTCATTAGTTATTAGTATTTTCAAAAAAAATATTACTTTTTTTGTTAAAAAGCAAAATATTTTTATTACTTTTTAATGAGAGAATCGATTTTTGACTCAACTTTTTTTGAGCGAAATTTTTTGGAAATAAAGAATTGAAAATACTTTTAATCGAAAATAAACCAAGAATTTTGTCTAAAATAGTAATCAAATGATTGAAATAAGAATATCACAGAACTGTTTCCACGAAATCAAAGACATTTCGTTCGGAATTTTTGCAATAATTGTAGGGATTTGTGAGAAAATGTTTGTTTAGAGCAATAATTACCGGAATATCGCTTATATCGAAACCGAGGTTTGAACAGTCGGTCGACAAGAAGTCGAAACAACAATTGTCGGCTATAAGCGGGAGGAGTGACTCCTTTGAGTCTTTGTCAAACATTTTTGTTAACTTATGTTTCAGTTGATTATCGCCACAAATATTGTCGATCAGACTCCGGACGACAGTTGACTTCACCGCCAATTCGGTGATTCTGTTGTCTAAAAACTGGCGAATGAATAGCGAATTCATTGCTAACGAATGCAATTCAGTGATGGTTTCGCAAATGTTGCCCACAGTTGAGCTCATGATTGCCGGACAACACCGCGAAGACTCGATGTAATTGATTTGCCATAAATCACAGTCACAGACAATAATTGTGTTGTCCTTCAAATCATTTGTGGATCTCTTCTGACAAATCGATATAAGGTTTTCAAAAGAGGTTATTGTCTTTGAATTAATGATCCCTTGAATAGAAATTTGACTCAAATATGTGTCGGATATTGTGGGCGATTGCGATAACGACAACTCGTTTTGGTTATCAGTGAAGTCAGGAATGAGTTCAGGCATTGATGTCTGTCCGAAATCAGACAAAAGATGCGATTCGTGGATCTCTTCCACATCAGTGGTGTCGGTCCCAAAGTCCTCAGATTTGGATGAATTGGTAAAGTTTTGACTGTCGGCGTCACTCAGATCTTCATTGAAGTGACACTTATTTGGGAACAGAGTGTTTGTCTCTATCTCTTCATCGTTGAAGTCATCAGACAATTGGTTTGAAGTGAATCTCAGGTTTCGATATTCGCGAAAATAATTACGCGATTTATTCAATTGAGACGAACACTGGTTTTCATCGGTTTTTAATTCGTTAGAGTCGACCACCAATTCTGTGCCCAACCTCTCCATCGACTGCTCGAGTGACTGTTCCAAAGGAGTGGATGCGTCCAAAGTCTTGGAAGCGAAGCCACTGTAGTCACAGATAGTGGAAGTAGTGGTGGACCCGCTCTCAGTGAGACTCTCATAACCAAGACTTTCGTCACGACTTTTGCGTTCACTTATTATACTCTTCGTTATTGGAGTGACAGATGAAGTCCTGTTCAGTGCCGTCAGATTCCGACAGAACTTAATTGACTTCATTTGTGGCGACAAATAAGAAATATTCTTAGTTTTGGGTTTTAGGAACTGATTGACGACTAATAACATTTGGGAAATCATTGATATCTTATTTACATCGTTGGACCACAAAATTAGTTTCATTTTCCGAGACTTGAATTTAAACATTAGAATCGATGTCAAGAGTGTGGACACAAAAAAATGTGTGCCCTTTGTGTCAAGTCTTCTGATAAGTGTTACTAATTCATCGATAAATTGGTCGTCACTTATATTGGAAGTGAGTCTACAAACTGACAGATAATCGTTAATTGTTTTTATAAACTTCGCGACACTTCTGTGTATGTCTTTCGGTGTCTTTAACCGACTGTCAATCAAATCATTCTTCAGTTCACCGATTAATGAGTCGATTATTAGTGACTCTTTAAGTATGAGTTGTCTCAGCTCTCCGTCCCATTCATTGATGTCCCAAATCAGTGCCAAACCATACTTTCGGTAATAGGTTTTCCCTAAAATACAGATCAAAACAATGTTTTCACTAAATTTATACTAAAATCAAAGTTCAGACAAAGTATTTGAAGAATTCCTTTAAATAAGTTATTTGTCGAGAGTTTAGTGCTGTCTATAAACTTATAAATCATTAATGTCTTAAAGTTTAACACTTTTACAATTGAATCCCAAAACTCTTTCTCATAAATATTGAAAGAAGAGATCAAAGAAGGGCTCAAATAAGAGGAACGGATCCCAAATGACCGCAAAAATGGTTTCAATATGTTTTTCATTTGGAAAAACTAAAGGACATCGAAATGGAAATGACTTCACAAACAACAAATTTCTGAGAATTGGAATAAAAATAGCTACAAGCAACAATTACTGGCAATGCAAAACAATTTGACCCTGCTATTTCCTGCCGCTAATGGATAATCAAACGGACTCCGACTGTATTCCAATGAGTAAATAAAATAAACAATATGTCAGAGATTGAGAGCTGACAGAGAGAGGACACAACCACTCAAACACTGGATTTATCATATGTTCATATCATGAGGGGAATGAGCAAGGTGCTTTCTAGTCTACAATATTAAATATGATTCACATAATGAGGTAAACCATGAGAGAAGAGGTCGTATGAGCCAAACATAACACATCAGGTTATCTGTGGCACCAATTATGGCTTAAATCCGTTATTTGAACAATTAATCCAGGAATTGAACATGCTCCTTTATCTAAATCTAAGAGACTCAACTGAAATTTCAATATCTGCTCCAAAACCCATGACTCCTATTATCTAATTACTGGTATTTGAAATTCAAGGGAAATAAATGCGATTTGGAGAGCAAATGGTCTCGAAAACGAGCAAGGATAATTGTGTACAATTTGAAGGATTGAAAAATACATACCATTGCTGTAATCAATTTGAAAAATGAAGCTGGTCATTAGTAAATCATCGCTAAGTCTATGGATTTTGGATGAATTGTTAGCACAGAAGTTGAGGGCAACCGAACCGAAGATCATTTCGCAGACAATTGTCTCAATATTTTTCTTAACGTCATTACAATTGTTATTATTATTACTGTTATTCTTATTATTAATATTTTTATTAAACAAAGTGTTGAGTCGTTTGAAAATAATTTGCGGTAAATAATGATAACCGCATTGACCCGAACTGTTGTACAATAAAACGCCGACTTTTGGCCACTGACTCAACACTTCATTATTGGCCACTGATTTTGGTGGACAGATGGCCGTCGACCTGATTGCCCGCGAAATCATTGAGTCGTTTGCCATTGAGGACGAAGAAGTGGTCGAGACATTCAATTTTTGTTTTAATGTTTGTTTACTTTTTAAGCAATAAAACTTTGGATCACATCATATGACTTCACATCATAAGAGTGTTTTTCAATCATATCAATAAAAGCCACCACTGGTTCCGAGCCCTGGGCTCGAGTTTAGCTCAATTCGCATCTGAGCTCAACTCTGATTAAAATCGGACTCACTTTGGAGGGGATTAAAAGTCGCGATCAGTTGTGCGCAACACTACTCACAAATATGTGTCACAATCAATGATTTGGATTAGTAGTGGAGAAAAGCAGTAAATCAAATGAATAATAGCCTTATGTGAGACAACTGTCTGCTATGAGTTACGCCCTTTTCAACAACAGTCAGATATTGAGTCTAGTCTTTTGCGAGGTATTTGAGCGCCAGTTCTCATCATAACTAACGGCCTACAAAAAGGCAGCACAAATCTCATTGAACGCCTCGGCATAGCTTTCGTGCGTAGTTTGCCTTTAGTTTGCCAAGAGTTTGCGTTTAGCCATTTCTACAGCCTTTCCATTGCCTTTTCACTGTTGCGCTTCCGTTTGCAAAGTCTTACGTAAGACAGCGTTAAAGTACCGGTTCTTAAGAGGTATACAACGATCACAATATGTAATACATAACAGAGTCAGGCATTTCATTAGGAATGTAAACCATTTCAATACACGACTTCACTCACGAATCCAACTCTGCCTTAATGTCAACTTTATTTGGGATCTGGGAAAATATCACAGCATCACCAAGATAGATTGATAGATTGTTTACCAATTTATTCGTTTACACTAAATGAGTAAACATGCACTTTTACCTTCAACCATTTGTTTAGAAATTAAGGAAATAAACAATAATTGTCATTGGTGAACACTGCCCCAAACACTGCCCCAAGCTTTGATTGTTTTACTCTGTTAGACCTTGTTTAAATTAATGAATTGTTATAATTTGAAATAATTTGGATGAAAAACAAGATGTTTGATAAACCAATGATTTTTGGAGTCATTTGTGATTAGCAATGATTTCCCCTTTGGTTGTCTCTCAACCAAAATAATTGAAGTGATTTGAGTCATACGACAAACTATAGTCACATGAATTCCCATAAAGTTGTTTATTATATCACTTGAAATGACTTTTGAATTTATAAAAAGTTGTCGGATAACACAAATTGTGATTCACTGGCAGATGTCAACCAATGGCTTATTTTTAACAAATAAAAAATCCTTTTCTATCTCGTCTACAGTCGCCGGTTATCCCAGAATAGACAGAAGTGACAAAAGGCTTGTTTTCCGCTTATTTTTCCTAAAAATCATTTTTATTTATCAATCTATTCAATCAAACTTCAGACTAAACAAAATAACTGCTGATATTCAACAACTGTGTTATAGCTATAAAAATAATATTTCTCTGAAGGCATTATTAATATTCAAAGTTTTAGGTCATATGAGAAATGACTCAAATAACCTTGATTAATTTTAGAAAAAAGAAAACCTATTAAAAACAATTTCAATATATTTTTGAAGCCGACATTTGAAAAAAATGCCAAATCAGTGGCTAAATATAAACAAGATTAATCTGAGAGTTCTCGTGATATGATTGTCACTCTGGAGTATACGATTTCAGAGATAACTCCACACTCTGAGCCGATTCCATTTCCTCGATCAAAATCAATGATTTTTCATTTTTGGACACTTTGTTAATTGAGTTAAGTATAGTCACAAAAAATTAGTATAGTTTTGGTGAAAGAGTTGTGGAGAGAATGCAATTAAATAATCATTTGTCAGAAAACTTGTGAAAACTTTTCATTCAATTTCGAACTTTTCTTTTTTTAAAGCTTTTATTTTTTTCTTAATTTAAAAGTCAGTACTAAATGGGTTTCGAAACTATATAAAGATAAATGAGTATAGAATTGGAGACATTTAGACTTATGACTCGTTATTCAAAGGATCTGTTGGTCTGTCTTCGCGTCTGATTCCCTGTCTATTAGAAGAATTGCCAAAATTTCAAACAAAAAGAAAAGTTCTTTGATATCAATCTTTCGCCAAAAAGAGGGAAAATATTTGCAAACTTCTTGTGTTTCTTCGAATTACAAAACCATTTAATACTCTGATTAACGCATTTTAATGAACCAAAAGTTATGTCAATGTTTTCTTCTTTCTTAAAATACACCTTAAAATGCATTTAAATTGAACTTTAACTCACAATTCAACGACTTATTACATCTATTAATAGGTTATTCCCTCCTCTCTCTCGCAAACAGAATATTCATAAATTTAATTGAATTATAAACTGAAAACTAAGTGAAAGTTTATTATCGATTAGTTTTTTATACAAACAATTTTGGGACAAACGTTGAGAAGTATTTAATTAGTAATTAAATTAATTAAAAGATAATTCAATAAAATGTATAATAAAGTTAAGGAAATTATTTTCAAATAAATCTAATAAAATATATCCTCAAGTTTTGGGTTAATTCAATTGCAATGACTGCCATCTGAAGACTCGAAACTAATGTTGGACTTCATTCTTGAAGTCTTCGGGGTTTCCATCACAAGGATGAGAGTCGAGACCATCGCCACCACCATCGGTGGGCAGCTCTGGAGCATTGGGTTTGACCGGATCGAACACCCTTTCCAGGTCAGGACTCTCCACCGATCCTACTTTACGGGCGCGGCTTTTGTATCCATCAAAAGAGTCACAATTGTCTGAAACAGTTTTCTGATTATCGTAATCGAGATTAATGGACATCGAGTTAATAGTATTAGTATAACGAAGATTATCGAAAATGGTGTTCGGATTCATAAACTTTGGATCAACAGAACCACAAAAATTTGGATTATTTTTCAGTAGACTCTGAATTTGGTCGAACTGTTCTTTGGACCACTTCTTGAGATTATCATTTTTCTTGAAAAACTTCCTATAAATGAAAAGCAATAATTGAAACAAAAGGAAAAGTACTATAAATATAAGAAAAAAGATTATAATTAAGGGAAATAATTCCATTGGTTTGGAGTCAATTCATTCAATCGATTCATTTGAAACAATTTTGAGAACTGACTCAAAGGCCTAATCTGTTAACAAATTAGGAATCGTTTGATTTGACGCCCAGAAGACAAACACAAAAATCAGATCATTTTAACGCAAAACAAATAAATTCTATAATAAAAGCAAAAATAGTGAATCAATTTTGACGTTTTGGTGTTAAACTCAAAGCTTTTCTACAAATTATTGTGATTTCAAATCAAGTAATACTCATTCCCTTCACTCAACTTATTATTAAATCACTTTTACTTTCATTAACTCATTTGAAGCCTTTATTTACTCAATTCGTTGAAAACTTAATGAATGAGTGAATGTTTATGACTAAAATTGAGTTTTAAATTTCATATCCTGATAACAATTATATCACATCACTCAACCCACACATAATTAAGCTAGGCAGACTTGTTTATGACCTGGAATATCCTCTCATAAACTGTCTTGAAAATAATTTATTTTATGAATCAGATTGAGTGGCCAGTTAGGACCTGCCTCGATTCAGGTCAAAACAAGCTAATAATAGTACCCAATTGTGTCGAAGTCATTTTTCAGAATATTCGTAGGCTTTAATGATGGCGACGGCGTCTTCATAAGAGGGCAACACATCATTGCTTTCACTTTTAGTCATTTGAATTACATTTTTGTCGCGAATATTATTCTCGTTATTCTGATTACTGTTTGAACTGATATTAAATATCTCTTCATATGTGGGCGGATGTGAAGAATCACTTCTGATTTCGGCGCTGTAGTGGTGGCCCTCACAGTTACCGAAGCTGTTCATTGAATTGTCTCTGGAATGGGACGGGTTTATTGTCGACAGCGGAAAATTCTGACCATAAATACTCAACAGGTTTTCCGGAGAGAAACACCAGTTATTCTTAAATAGTGAATAGAGAGCACAGCACAGAATAAAGACTACCGAAAGAATGGATCCGATTATTATCCAATATTCAGCAAAATTAGAGCCAATGAGGAATATTTGAGGATTGATTCCAATACAAAAATGGTTATCAATGGGATAGACTCCGCACTGGATTTTAACCAAAATTATTTCACTTGAGGTCTGGTTATCGGGACTTTTCCGTAGGAAGTCTGGAGGACAGGCACAGGTTCGCTGCGCCTCTTTCTCACCGTTAAGGCTATCTATTCCCAGATTTTTGAAATCAATTCTAATAAAATTAGAACAGAGTCTACAGAGTTTATGAGAGACACCGACAATACACTCCTTGCACCGGCCCTCACATACACAGTCGTCACCGAATAGGGTATCTATTGATAGGCTTAATATAATTTTGTCGATTATTATTAAAAATATTATAATAAATGATTTGTTTATATAAAACATTTTTAATATAAGAATATTCTGTTAAACAAAAATATTTTTGAGTTTTGGAGTCAAAGTGTAAACAAAATATTTCGAATATTTCACTAAATTATTAGATATTTACAAATATATTAGAGATTTGTATTTTGAATCAGATTTCGGTCGATATTAAAGCTATTAAATTATATTTCAATCAAAATATTATTAAATTATATAAAATTTGTGAAAAATTGAGACAAACTATGGATTTGTGAGCATTTTTGTAAACATTAAGTTATTGATTAGAAATTCAACCGATTTTTGTCACAACTTTGACAATAAATGAGATAACTTATGAAGAATTTGAAGAATAGATGAAATCATATGGAATATCAAAGAATACAACCCTTCGTCTAATTGAGAATAAGATGAAAACAATTGTTTGCCAACAAAAATAAGATTAGAGTAAGGATTGTGTTCTTCACGCAGTCTCGCGATTATTGATTAGATTTTCAGTTTTGTCGGTTGACTCCAAATCGACGGCAATTTCCTGTTGGAGTTCCTGTCCTTCAAGTTGTTGTTGTCTCTGTTGTTCCCTTTCCTTTGATCGCCTTTCGATGATCTGTTTCAATAGCATCTGTTGAGTAGAGGCCGCAGAGTTGGTCCCGAATTTCAGTGATAGGGCGGCCCCAAAAAATAGTCCCAAACCAATGAAGAGATACATCATCTTTCGTGTCTGGCTATCCCTGGCCAAAACTTCCTTGTTGCTCTCACAGCCATCAATGTTAATGTTGTAAGTGAAGTCTTGTGGGCACTGACAGGAATGGTTGACACAAACCAAGTGTCGTAAACCACTTTCATCGCAATCTTTGTCGATCCTACAAAACCCGTAAATGCCTTCAACTCTTTGACACTCCTGAGTATTGGCATCGAAGCCAAACCCCTCTTTACAGACACACCGGTGGTTCCATTCATTGAGGTGTTGGCAGTAAATGTTTTCTCCTGAATAAATACAACCATAAAGACAACCATTACTTCCGATTATCAAAACTTTTTCATTAATATAATAGAAATAAAGAGTTTTTTGAACTTTGATTCAAAATAATGGAAAAAACAAAACTCATATAAAAAACCAAATTAAAAATGAGATTTCATTCATTTGTTTGTAAATTAGTTTAAATTTAGTTAATTTGCACTCAATTTGAGTTCAATTTTGTTTGAATTAAAATTTTGTTTCAAATTATTTATAATTAAAACAAATCAATGACTGAATGGACATCAAAATAGAGTCAAACCAATTGATCACTAAATTGGTGGCAAATCAAAGATCAGGTGATAATACCTCTGCAATTGAAGTCATATTTGCAATAGTTTTCTCGTGAATCGAGTGTCGCCTTCCTCTGGGGTTCGCATCGGACATAATTGTGGTCATAATACTGCCCTTTTGGACATTGGATTGGAAAACAGAAACGGTTGTCGAGAACCACCTGATTGTCGGGTTTGCATCGGCACTGGTTTGTGGTCCGCTCACAATCGGCTCCTAATTCATCCTCACATCCATTGACTGTATATTTTTTATAATCACATTCCGAACCCAATAAAAAAGGTATGACTTTTGCGGATAAACTAATTAACACAAAAACTATTAAATAAATTTTACTCATTTTGTTCGGCCTTTAATTGTATTAAATATTTCGTTAATTAAATTAAATATTATTTCATTATTGAAAGAAATGTTTGATTTGAGGTTAAATTAGTTCAAAATAAGTCAATTAGGAACTCAGGTTTGTTTTTATTCAACACTTGTGTCCATAATATACAGTGTAGTAGTCCTCCAATCAAACTGAGCTCAGAGAGGGCTCAGAGAGAGAGCTCCAGAACTGCCATAACTCGAGTGAAGAGCCAACGAATCCAATAAAAACTGGTTTCTCGAGTCTAGCCTTCAATTTGATCTGCAATTTGATCTTCAATCTGGTCTTCTCTTTAATATTTTTTCGGCAATATTTTTGACAATTATTTTCTATAAATTCCTTATTCTGTCAATTGTTCGAAACCTTTTCAATTGGATCTATTAAATCGTTTTCATTTATCCCTCTAATCGAATAAAAAGTTGAGAATTGGAATAATTTTTTTAAAAGAAAGTTTTATCATCAAAACTATGCCAATAATAATTGAGCATGGTAAACTAGAGAATGATTCATAGAGTGATTCATTCTCTAATTTGCATTTTAATGCATGAATTCCTTTCTTTTGGCTCTATTTAAATGTTTGGAATATATGTAACTCTATATGACATTTAATAAATTGACTTCTTTTGAGAATTTCATTTCAAAATATTTACTTTAAATTCAATACTTGTTTATAAAAATCGATTAAATAGAGTCTAAGATGAAAATGTTGTCAAATTGTTGTCACTATTGTCAGCACTCGATTTGATTTCAATGCATTTAAA
>JAQGBD010001773.1:0-13377 GCA_034698165.1 Punctoribates punctum | reverse complement strand
CTCTCTCTCTCTCTCCCTCTCTCTCTCTCTCTCTCTCCTCTTATTATTTTGAGGCTTAAGTAAATCCGAAGCTTATTCTAAGAATATTCGTCTTTATTATTGCTCACAAAGAGAAAAATAGTTGACAATGATTGAAGTCATAAATTTAATCTTGGTAGACAACTGTAAAGCCGAGATTATCTAATTTTAAATACTCTAAAACACAATTTCTTACTTAATTCCAAACTACTTCTATTTGTAATAGTTATAAATCAAGAGTTATATTATATTGAATAAAATATTCAATAGCACCCAGCATTTGAAAAATAAGTTTGTAATCATTCAAATTATCCGATAAATACTGGAAATAGCGTTGAAATTCTGTACCAGAATTCATTCAAAAACCAATTTCCTGAGTCTTCAGTGAATTCAATAAATGTTGGGAAGAATTCTGGAAAATAATTAATTGTGAAAAATGAAAAGAGTTTCTAACAATTGAATACACATTTCATACTTGAATTGTCAAAAAAATATTCTATATTTTAATATATTTCTCTCAGACAGTGATGGCCACCAATTATTGACTTACACTACATTCCTTAAATGTTACTAGTAGCATTTTCTTAAGAACGAATTTTCAGAATATGTTTTTATAAGCTAGATTAGCCTACATTAAAGGGACATTTTTAATCGAATAAATGTCATTTTGAATAGATTCTGATGACAACAATGAGAACATTACTGTCAGGAACCAGTGATAGGCAAGGTATTTTCTCTTGAGTCTGGGTCTCTTGGCTTAAAATATATGTAGTTTTTGGGTATACCCTCCTCTTGACATCTCTGTTAAGAATGAAATTCAAGCGAACAATGAATTCAACAAAATATTTCTGACAACGAATAGAGTTTTCATCAGCTCTTAAATATTGACCGAAAAGTTAAAAAGACTGAACAGACGTTCAAATTTTCATTCATTCCGTCAATAAAAACGATTAAATGAAAGAATAGTTTCAATTCAGAGCAATTCAGAGAAACTTATTTTTATAGTTCAGTTGAAAATGAATTCAATTCCGTAAATAATAAATTGCATTCAATTCGTTAAAAACAAACTCTGTTTTACTATAAATATTTCCCTAAACTTTCAATTATTTATATCATTCAAAGATTCAATGAAAACGTTTTAATTGTTTTGATTATTACAGTCTGCCCTCGATTTATCACTTCTCTCGGTGCCTGGACAATTTGCCTGTTATCTCGAAATTCTGTTATTAAAAGTTAAATTCGCACTAATTTAGTGATTTTGGTGCTTCAAAATCATGTCTGTTATATCGGGATTCCGTTATTTAGGAGTCTGTTATTATGAGGGCAGACTGTATCTAGATTCTACATACTAAAAATATGTCAATAAACAGAAAAGGTATATTATTTCTTTTTCTTTCAAGTTAACCAAGATGAATTCGAGCTCATAATCGTTAATCAATGCTTTTCCCGATATGTCTATAAAGGTGTGAATTCCTTCAAAGAATTCAATTTATCTTTTTTAGACATTTTTAGACAATTTATGTGCACTTTATTCTGAAAAATGGTTTAAAATTGAAAAATGTGTTAATAATTATTCGAATTTGAAAATTCAAATCTTCACATCAAATATCAAATGTCGTGGTTAAGCGGTTTATCCTTAAAAGGTTTAATATGTATTACAACTTGATTATTATTGGAATTAATGTTCTGAATCAAATTACTTCATCCATTAATATAGAATAATTTAGGAATTATTTCACGATTAAATTCTATTCTCCAAGGAGCAAATGCTGAATTTTAACATTCTATCAAAATTAACTTGATAAAGATATTACAAACGATTATTTCAAATCAAATCTCAATATTATAATAACTTGTTATTCGAGTTTAAATACTATGCATAATATTAAAGCTTTTCCTTCGGTGGTTTTTGTGAGGACTGTTAGGCAAACATTCTTAAGATGCAAAACAACACACATTTTATTGACTGAAGAAAATTGGATTCAATTTTCGATTCTATCGTTTGATTACTCATTGCTTTAGTAGTAAAACGATTGGCAGTGAATTCATTTGTCAGTTCCGTTCAATACTTTTGTCGCGGATTAAGAATAATCGATGAAATCCTAATTTGTCTTCAAAGAGAATCTGTGATCAAACTGTGTAAACACAAAAGAGACACTTTTTATGAACAAGCTTGCTCATTCAATCTGATTAGAGCCTTGTTTCTGACTCGTCAGTAAATGATTACATCGCAACTAAATGAAGGAATAAAATGCAAGGTCATTTCCCAAAATATAATCATTTGAATGAAACATCGGTTTAACTTTCCGGGGGGAGGGGGTTGAGCTATACCCCTCTTTGGCGATCACTGTTCTGACTTGAGGTGTGGCCATCACTGTTAAACTTGTTATGAATTTTGCTGCGAATGAAATTATTTGATAGATTGCCAACACTTTGTTTATGAATAAAAACACTCATGATGCTTTTAGATAAATAGATCATTATAACTTGCTCATTCATCACAAAGAATTACTGGAGAAACAATCAAAGAATTTTAGTAAATAAAGTATACCCAGTAATGGCTGCAATTAGAAGACAGTTCATTTTTTCTAAAACCTTAGGTTATCAGAGCAAATATCAATTACCCAGAATAAGTAAGGCAATTTTCTGGAATTCAGCCCATTCTTTGCAAGAGTAATAAAAAAAGATAAATACAAACAAACTATAACTCATTTAGCGATACTTTTAACGCATTTGATGTTATTTTTAGTGTTTCTGAAAATCATTTCAAACACAATGTTTTTACGCATTTCTTGTCCATAGAGTAAACCCAGGATTTTATGAGCACAGCCTCCAGAAAACAGTTGGAAAGAGTAAGTCAACAGCACCGGTATATCTTCGCACTCATACATCATTCGCCAGATTTTAACGTTTTTCGTCTTCAGTTTATTTTTCAAAACTATTCCAATTTTTAAGTAAATTAGTTTTGAATTAAAACTTTTGACTTGAATTCAAAATGTTTTGAAAAGTTTAAACTTTGGCTCAGAATCTGTTTGATGAGTCATTTGAATTCAAATTACCTTGTCATTTGTGGAATTGTGGACACAGGTGTTTTCAAATTCATCATAAACGTGATCCATTTGTTCGCTTAATTTGAATCTCAAGTCATTTCACTTTATTATATTTTCTTTAAAACTTCAAGACTACCAAGGTAGAGTACAATTATTTTTCACTTCATTATTTCAAGCATCTAATGGTCCCTGTTCAATACTAAAATTTTCTATAAAGTACTTTTTTTTAAATCGTGATATGTCATTAAAACAGTGTTTTTTGTCAAACTAGCTTGGTATTCCTTCAATTCCATTATGAAAATATAATTCACTTTCCTCTTGCAATAAACCACATTTTAATATCTCTTCTTTTAAGAAAAGTCATTAAAGCAGTTGTTTATGTCTTTTTGCAGCCAATGGTAGACCTATTGATCGACAGCACTATTAGACCGCAAATTAATAATGAATTATATTTTTCGTAAATTTAAATATAAAGAGAGACCAAAAACGACACCAAAAATGGTGATTACGAGCCCTAAATCAATAGAAGAGGAATCCTCTGATTCGGCCAAATTCGAGTTCGAGCTCGAAGAGCACACACCTAATAAATATAGCAATCGTTTGGAACTATTGTCTAATAAAACTGAAGAAACGGATCGTAATTCTGGTGATAAAAATAACTGTGTTATCAATAGTAATAATATTGGCCGTCAGTCACACCATAGCAGCCATTATTCCCTAAACTCTAGCCCTTCCCGCTCTTCCGAATCCAGTGATGGACCTGAACACAAATTTGATTCATCTGCCATTACCAAGGTATAAAAACATTTCCTAATAAACTTAATTAATTTTCAAACTTAATTATCCAAATAGAACTTGTTTTTTGTGATTTGAAATACAATAATATTTTATTTAATATGAACCAGGCTCAGTTTAATTTTGCTCTAATTCTGATTAATTGAGCCAGACCAGTAAAAAGAAAATATGAAATTATTATTTAGTGTAGAAAATGAATTATTTTCACTTTTATCAAGACTATTTTTACAGTACATTTATTTACGGATCAATTTTCAGCTCTCCTTTTGACTGATGAGACGGTTATAGAAATTCATTGCAGTGAAGAAAACATTTAATAGATTTTGCCGTAAAGTAGTTTTTTAGGCGATTCGAGAGTTTTAGTGTTCACTTCATAACAGTTTTTCAGTCATTTAATCCCAAAAATTATTTATCATTTCTCATAAAACAATCAATTTTTCGCTTCAATTCATTTTAAATATTTTTTTTTTCAAATTGTTTTTTTCCAACAAAGAAAAACATAATTCAAATAAATGAAATCACTCTTAAATCACGGCTCAGAGAAACCCATTTATGAGGCAATGAAAGTGAAAGCCTCACTCTTGAGGTCATCCCTGAGCTCAAACTTAAGGTATATAAATAAAGAGCCGAAAGTAGTATTGATTTAATTTTCTGTCGCTTGGATTGAGAGCTTATGTAACAGAAAATAAGCTAATTATCCGAATGTATCAAATGTCAGACGGAATTGAATTCTCACTCTTATTCCCTAAGAAAGTTAGCTTGGATATTTCATAGATTACTTTTGGAAGTTATTTCAAATCCCTTCGACAACAGAGAAATCAGATTCTCAGAAACGTTGACTAAAATAAAATAAACGACATTTTAAATGACACTTTCATATGATTAGCCGTTTCCTCTCAGTTTTCCATTTCGTTTGATTCTTGGTCTAAGATTTGATCGAATCAAAAATTGATGACCAGAGCAGTGATCAAACAGATCCGGATCTCAAAGTAAACTCTGATTCCTTTGAGAGGCAAACAAAAGGCTTCTCAGAGAATACCGAAAAGAAAACGAATCTTAAAGAGTGGACTCCCATAGGATTTGCAATTAATTTCTATGGCTTTCCATTACTTTCTGTGAAAATGATTGCAAATATAAATTAAAACTTCTTTTTCTTGGGTTCAATCAATTAGTTTTCGGTGCAATTCTTTCCCAATTTGTTTTACACTAATTGCATCAAGGTCGTTAATTAATCCTAGATTAATTTCTCATTGTTGCCAGATGCTTTTGAGCCGTCCAGTCATAGTGAAGCGCAAATGTTTCGACGAAGACATCACTCATTCAAATGAGAACTCATTTGCAAAGGACTGTCTCTATTGGCATAACGTATTCCGTGCTAAGCACGGCTCACCGGCGCTCACCCTGTCCTACAGCCTCATCAATATGGCACAGGAATGGGCCAACTATTTAGCCCACACCGACTCATACAAGTATAGAAAGACGGAAGGAGTCGGAGAGAATCTGATGTCGAAGTGGACGTGTCATCCAGAGTTTGATCCGCCGGGTATGACATGTGCTGACTCTCAGATAGACTCACAGATAGTCTGTGTAAACAGTTTTCAAATAAGAAAGTCTTCTATTATTTGTGTGGGAATGTACTTGCTCAATTTCCTTTAGGGCAACGACAACTTCTATTTGTTTTTGGTTCAGTGTTAGTCCCTTCGCCTCGAATTACAACTTGGAATCCAATTTTGAAACAAATTTGGGGACGACCAAGCTCTCTCCAATTTTTATTTTTTAATTTGATTCTCAATAGAATTTGATTAAACTCTAATATTTTATTCAATTATTCACCATGAACAATCAAAATCAAATCCAATTAGATATCCAATCGAATTCTCTTTAGTCTTAAAACTTATAACAAAATATAAATAGATTGAGCTCTTGGTCATACCTGGATTGAAATCTCATTTAGTTTAGGAACTTCTGCGGATATTTTTATTGCAGTTTTATTACATTCAATACATTGTAATATTCAATGAGTTTATGGTTTATAACATTTTTCTCTCTATTTCTTGATTTATAGGCGAAAGTATTGTAAGGTTTTGGTACTCAGAGATGTCTTTATATAACTTTTCAATGGATCCGTCTATTATGCACACAGTGGCCAGTGAGTACACATATAACTACATACAATATAAGCCACTACATTCATTATACCCATACTACATTTCAATACCTGCAGAGAATGTGTCCAACCTAGATAAGTTTAGCTCAGACTCTGTCTATGCTCTGGTAATTCAATAATTCTTATATCAAACATACACAACATTTCATTAACATTTGCCGACAAATATGTATTCGCCAAAAGACAGTCAATGATAGCCAAGGGGTGGGGTTTGAAAATTAATTTAATTGTGGAATATTGTAATTTCCTCCAAGGTTCTTAATTGTATCTGAAATTTCACATTTCTCGAGACGCCAACAGTTGATAGTCAATTAAAAGGCTTAGGCAAAAGTCGGTTGCCCCCCCTCTAAAGGGTGAATTATGGACATGTCTGGACACAGAGAGATATAAATAGAAGAGAATTACGTCGAAAATGAATATAATTTTATTGATAATTTAATTCCGAGAATTTCATTATAATCCAGGTTATATTCATTCGTCCATTAAATAAATGACATTAAGTTTTAGTTTTTTTTTCTGTCGAAAATTGTTTTTATTATTCATTCGAAAAGTGGTTTAAAAATTTTATTTAACTTTTTATTGGGTCTCAAATGAAAAAAAAAATCTTTTTAGACTCAAATTGAATTGAAATAAACTTTTTTCAAGAATTTACTCGAATTCTGCAGAAAATTTAATTCGAGAATAAGCAAGCTAAGCCTCTTTTCAATTCTTAAACTCAAATAATCGTGAGTACTTTTGTCAAAACATCGTGTTCAGTTTTTAGAATTTTTAAGGCTTACTCTGATCAGTTTTAGACCAATTTTAGACGAGTTTAAGCTAAAAATCAATAATTTTAAGCCAAAACACATTAAATAAAAGCGCACTTCTTGAATATTATCATCTAGTACATTTAGATGACTCAAAGTTTCAGTCTTGACTATTCTACGAGCAGTTGTACTAGCTTATCTACATATTTGTTGAGCAGATCACGAAACCCTTTTAGATGAATAACGACTGAATGTGTTTTTCAAAGCATCGACTCCTTTGCACATTCATATTGAAAATGGAATAGTTTGAGATATAGTGAATGATCTAGTAAAACGTGACAACAAAGTAATACCAGGGCTTAAATTTGTGCACATCTTTCAGATCACTTTACACAAGTCGTGTGGAAAAGTACCCAAGAGTTTGGAATAGGAAAGGCACACACCAGGGGCGGCAAACTGATTGTGGTGGCCAACTACAGGCCCGCCGGTAATATCATCGGTGAGTTCCACGAAAATGTTTTGCCAAAACTCAAACACAGAACGGAAGAGACAACTGATGGCAGAAAGAAGAGCACTCATAACGAAGACTTGTATTCACTGAACGATCAATCGATGAACAGTCAAACCCTTATTAATCAATAAATTTGGAGACAGTTTTCATTTGGATCTTCGATCAAAGAACAAGATTATTGATTTCTATCTCAGTTTTAGACATCAAATGTCTTTAAAAACAATTTATTATTCATTTTTTTGCTCTTCGATTGTGATAGATATGAAATCAGCACTAATTCTGACACAGAATTGAATAATTCGAAAAAGAATTTCCCAGTTTTTTAAGCTTGATCAATTATAATTTATAAAGCTAATTGATCAAACTTGGTGATGTTCTTGTTCACTGATAAGTTTGATTAATGGTTTCAGCATGAAATATAAACATCAATTTGGCAGATAACATTTTGTTCTTGTTCTAATTCTATAGCCGATAGATTAACTTTCTTAGTTCACTATTTATCATGGTAGTTTACGATAGAATAAAACGACAAAACTTAAACAAATTTAAAAATAAGACTTAAATATATCAAAAACTTACTTGATTATATAAAAATAAATCCTATCTATAGACCGTCCAAGATGACTTTAAGCAAACACTCAAAACATTTTCCATCAAATTCTTTCAAAATTCATGGCATTGGCTATAGTTCTGAAATATTTATTGATTTGAGCAAGCTTATAAAAGCATGAAAATCACTTTCTTTAATTTAACTTGAACATTTAACAAATTCACATTTTACAAGACTAAATATTTCAAATATAATCATAGTATAGATTAGTTTTATTTATGACTATTTGTAAATTTCTTTTTTTAATACTATATTTTCATAAATAAAATATTTAATGACTTTACTCATTAGGGAAAATAAATGAGTGAAATCAATTTTGTTGAAAATACCTTTTTAAATAAAATCACCAAGATACCTAAGATGGATTAGCAAATACTATTCCAATCATTCTGTTATCAAAGGATTTACAATAAATATGATTAATAATAAAGTCATAATTTAAAAGATTAGGAAATTGAAAGAATCATAACTTAGAACATCTAGTTATCTAAAATGATCTTGATCACTCCCCGGTTTAGTATTGACCGAATAGTTTGCGGAATTAAATCGTTAGTAAGGGATCGATAACCCAGAGCACGGAATGAAGTTCTAATTTTCCAAATATCTATTTAATGATGAGATTTCCGATAAAATTTATGTGAGCATGGTAATTAAGCTTCAATTTGAAGCCTTCAAAGTTTGAACTAGCTAAGAAGCTTTCTAATTTAAGAGAGATCAATACGAAGATTATTTTAACGATTTTACAAAATTGAATGACCCTAATGAGGAAGACCCTGGCAAAAGCTGAGAAGTGTGTGCTAAATGTGGTGACCACTCAGTCATGTCAGTCATGTGCACAAAAAAGTATTCTTCAATTGATAGACAAGTTTACGAATAAGTGTTTTATTTTTTCGCAGACAACGCTTTTGCGCAGATATTGAGTGGAATATATGTTTATCTCAATTCGATGAGTCTGTCCTCTCTATGGTTGTCAATCCTGTCCTCTTCAGAGCTGATCGACAATCCATATAATTATTTCACTAATTTCTATATAAACGAGAAAGTATTCAACATTTTTCTTGAGGTAAGTCTTCTGTGAAATTAATTTGATTTAAGAGTCGATCAGAAATGTGTTTAAGGCTGAGCTCAGTCTACAAAAAGCCATCTCTTGGATAGCATTTAGTATAGAAACTGACGGAGCGATTGTATTTCCAAACAGAATACTTGGTTTTACTCTACTCTTAGCCATAGAATAATAATCAATGAAATGATTCCGAGCCATGAGTTTAGATGGCATTCGATAAGAGGTTAACCAAAATATCTTTGACTCCGAAATCTAAATAAACTTATTTTTCAATCAAAACATTTGCATCCAATTTGAAATCATAAGGAATTCTACAGAATTTTGAATCATTTAAAACTTTTATTCATTTTTATTCAACGAAAATTACATCAATTCATTTATTTAAAATCATCTTATAAATTTTTAAAGGTTTTAAAAGCATAATATAACTTCTTGGGGCTTCATAAACCGTGCAAGTTTATTTATTCACTGAAAAAATCAATATTTCTGCAAACATTTCACAGAATTCAATATTTTATTAAATTTCTCTGAATATTCTGAACGAATCCGTATGATAACCAAGATTGTCCAATCGAGATCAATCTCTGTGATTGAAAATTTAATCAAAAGTTGTCTTGGCACTACTGAATCTTTGTTTAAAATATTTATTTGAAAATTAGCTGGGTCAAAAAATTAGGACTTTTATATTAATGATAAATAAATATAAAGTCAACCCCTTGACTGTATCCCACTATACGTCTCAACAGATGAGACCTGTGTTGGCAAAGAAAAATTTAATAGATTGTCGACATAAGGAAGTGCTGTCAATAGGCTTTCACTTGTCATTTGTGTCTAACATTAGAAGTAATTTGTTTTCAGCCATTCATCGGACGCTTGTCTTCCTCTCAAATAAAAGTAAATTAATCTTAACTTAAATAAGATGTCTGTCGTTATACTACTGACGGGTCGTATTTGGACGAGTGTTAGCGCCACCGAACTCCAGGACCATCTCAGTAATGACGGTCTACTTAGTGGACCCACTTATATAGCTAGAGATCAGGTGGGAATACCCCCAGAAGAGTCACAATTATATAAATATTTGAACGCAAGAATGATTAAGGAAAAGGTATGGTCCACTCAATTCCCACCTGCAACTATTATAGGTAAGATCATTATAATTTGATAATTCAATATATAAGCAATTTGTTCCTGTTGGTTTCACAGCTAAATTATTATCGATCGGATATAAGCTGATATGTCAGGCGGGCTCTGGGGTCGGCTTTTCTGGAAAAGCACGATATAGTGCCGATGTAGCCGTAACTGATTACCGGTGGAGTTGGACCCTGGTCAAAGAGAATCTGGCACCCCCGCCATATGCTGACTCAAGATTCGCTATCGAATGAATGTTATACCTGTGCTCTCACACTGTTTGGCGTTACTTCCCTTTGAATTCCTGTTTGAATTCAAAGTAATTCACGAAAAAGGAGAGAAAAATCTATTTATTTTGAGACCTTTTTTGCAAATATTTGTTTTTCTGCTTTAAAAGTACAAAAAAAATCATTTAATTTTCAGAATTTGTTTCTAAATCTGTTATGAAATTGAAATTACTTGAAGTTTGAAAATTAAATGAATCCGATTGAAAATGTGTTGGAAATACTTAAATAATCGCCTTTTTATTCATTAATCAATTTAAATGTAAAGAAATGTTTGTTCAATAAATAAACTCTTCAATCATATGACTAAAAATAAGTATCATGCTAATTTAATATCTATTGAAAAGAATCAATATTTCAGGTGAGAACACCTCGATTCAATTGGACTGTTCCAAACAGCCGGGAAACCAAAAACTAAGCAAGTATGAAATTAGTTTCGAGGAGCTGTGTAGAGTGAACGAAAATACCCTGCTTGATTTGAATATTGCTGGAAAATCAATGGAAAAGCCAATGAAACACTTTGAGCGAAGACTAGTCTAAAATCCAATAATAGGTTCGATGAGAATATGTGAGGCAATGGTTGTGTGCTTTGAAGGAAACGGTATAGCATTTCAAGAGCACAAAACCCAATAAATGGTGACATTGAAAGCAAATGCAACGCATATCGAGGCCAAACTCTCGGCTCAATGGAACGAACTCTCTATACTCAAGGCTAATGCAAGAGGTAGATGTGGGACAGTCGACTTATTTTACAATAACTGGAGCAGTGTTCACGTAAAACAAGAGACGTATGCGCTATATATAAGAATTCTTCAAATTATCCTTGACATTGTATACTGAGGGACGAGCACAGTCTATGGCCTTATGGAAAGTGGAAACCAATACCAAATCAAATCATATTTGATTGGAAATGCGTCACCAAGGTGCCTCACAAGTAGTTGAACTCAAATTAGTTGGCTATTCTTTCCAATATTCTGTTCAATTATAGTCAGGAATATATAGAATCTTGGTTGAACCTGCGTAATGATAGAGAATCCCAAGGTTAGCTTAATTGCGGAGTTGATTATATTGGGGGCCGTTGGGTACACCGTTGGGTAGACCTGTGGGTAAGTGTATAATCAAAGTGATAATACATTTACAATAGACTTACTATTTCTGCGCAACCATTAAATCAATGGTTACGACAACTTTTGATGTCATTTGGCTACCAGTGCTCTACTGTTGCGTATACCCGAGCGTAACCTATCATATTTTTTAGACTACCAGGTTCGAATAACTTTAACTTCATTCAAATTAGGTTTAATTTAATTTTAATTCAGGAAATATAGTGAAGAATGGCATCGATTGCAGCGAAAGTACCGACTCTTAAGCTAAACGATGGAAACAAAATCCCAATAATAGGTTTGGGAACATATGAAGCGCCTCCCGGTGTCGTAGAAAATGTGGTCAGAATCGCGTTGGACGCCGGGTATCGCCACTTCGATTGCGCCGACTTCTATGAGAATGAGCACGAAGTGGGCACAGCTATCAGGGAAGCCATGGCAGCCGGAAAAGTCAAACGGGAAGAGCTATTCATAACCACAAAGGTGTGGCCCAATTGGCACGCAAAGGGCAGACCAACAGCCAGTGCTAAGAGAAGTTTGAAAAACTTGGGTCTCCCTTACGTTGACCTTTTGCTCATCCATTGGCCGACGCCTTTCAAACAGGACGACAAAAACTTCTACCCGACCGACGCCAACGGACAGTGCCTTTTCGATGAGTCCATTAAACTGATTGATGTCTGGAAGGAATTCGAACAAATCAAGAAACAGGGTAATTACGAGTTATATTTCTCCTTGTTCATTATCATTTGTTAGAAGAAATAAGCAAGAACAAATGCTCTTTTTCTCCATTTAATTATCTTTTTTTTTTATCTGAATGATTTAATACATTGTAGCTGTAATTTATCAAGTTCATTTTCCAAATGTTTCAGAAGGCAGAACAAGGTTATATTTTATTGATT
The DNA here is from genome assembly GCA_034698165.1 of Punctoribates punctum. Classification (NCBI taxonomy): domain Eukaryota; kingdom Metazoa; phylum Arthropoda; class Arachnida; order Sarcoptiformes; family Punctoribatidae; genus Punctoribates; species Punctoribates punctum. The sequence goes on along the minus strand of JAQGBD010001773.1, from coordinate 1,003 downwards.
AAATATTTGAGGAGAAACTCAATTCTTGTGTGAATAATATTATCAATGAGTTTACAAATTAATTGCCATTTAATCAGAAAAATTATCAAGTTCATCAGTAAAAAACAAGATAATATTCAGAATTTAAGACAATTTTCCACAATTTATTGCTTTTATGAATAACAAGTCTCTTGTTTTGAGGCAAACCATTTTGAGGAAACACTAAATTATGTGAAATCTTATCAAAAGACAAATAACGATAACTAATAATAACTTCGAACTAAAGACTCGTTTATCTGTTTATCTGTTTAGGTCTGACCCGTTCTATCGGTGTCTCAAACTTTAACTCACAACAAATCGATGACTTGATTAAGAACTCGTCCACTGTTCCTGTGGTGAATCAGGTGGAATCCCACCCCTATTTGAGCAATGTCAAATTATTGGAGTGGTGTCGTCAACGGGGTATAGTTCTGACGGCCTATTCACCACTGGCCAGAACAGGAACTGCTGAGGAAAAGAACACAACTTCACCCTTGGACATCGATTTGATCAAAGGCTTGGCTAAGAAATACGGAGTGAGTCCGGCAGCCATTTGTATCAAATGGCAAACACAGAGAGGAGTTGTGGTGATCCCCAAAAGTGCCACAAAAGAGCGAATCATTTCGAATATCAATATTTTTGACTTCGATATGACTGACAAAGAAATGGAATCTATTAACGCCCTGAATAAGGACTGGCGAAACAACACCTGGTGCCAATTCGGTATCAACAAGCACAAAAACTGGCCCTTTGCCATTCCCTTCTAAAGGACAGGGATGGGAACCAATTAATGCCTTTAATGAGCTGACAATCAAAGTAAAGAAATTTATATTAAATGAATTGCATTTAATTCCAAAGCACTTAAAACAATAAATAATTTTTTGAATCACATTGAGTTTTACCTTGATCATTTCATAAATGAAATTAGAAGTGTTTTAAGCCAAAAGTATAGCCAAATGTTAAGTGAAGTCTTTTAGAGAATATT
>JAQGBD010001772.1:0-13379 GCA_034698165.1 Punctoribates punctum | reverse complement strand
TCTCTCTCTCTCTCTCTCTCTCTCTCTCTCTCTCTCTCTCTCTCTCTCTCCTCCCTCTCCACTATCTGTTCCCTTATCCCTCTCCCTCTCTCTTCATTCGAGTGATTATTTTAATTATGATTTTATGCTATGATTTGAAGCCAGCAATAAATCTGAGCAAAAATTTGTGTCTATTTTTTCATTTGCGAAATATATCTTCTCTTTCGCCAGATTTTGGTTTCATTTTTGTTATTCTCAGTGTTTTTCTCTTCAAATATCTTCTCATAGTTACCAATGAATGGATTGATTTTTTGGAGAAACCTTTTACTTATTATTATTCTTCTCTTAAAGTTCTTCACTCATTCTTTTCATCGTTTATATTGATATCGATTTTTATTCATTACATTCATTCACTGATTATTCAATAGAAGAGAAAAAATCCCTTTTTTGGGAAAAGTCTGCAAAAAAATTCAATCGACTGCCAGAGAGAGGAAAAAATTATTCTATGAGTTCATTAAAATTCATAGAATAAGTCAAATGTTATTCTGAGCCATACTTTGATATCAATAAAGGAAAGTATAGCTAATATTAGTGACATTTCTCTGTATTCTGGTTCACAAATATACCGATAATTCAGTGGAGGAACTAATGCGTCGACAAAAGGTCTCAAACATAACTCAAAGGTATGATTAGAGACTGTTTTTATGCAAAATTATTAATAAAAGTCAATATATTTCCATTGGGGGACCGACTCATTCCACTGTCGGAGCTGTGTTTGACAAATGAGTTTTGGGTGTAACACGTTTTTCACTACTGTTTCTCACCTAAAAGTTCTCCCTCTCTCCCCCTTTGCCTTGCCTAGAACATTTTCATTTTGTGGCAGACTGTCTGTGCGATCTATCTCTCGCACACTTTTATGGTGTGCGCCCGGCTTTTAGCTTAAAATGCTTATCACCTAATTGTGTGTAATATTTTTTATTCCTCTTTTATTACAAATGCAGTAAATTATTAGTTTTGAGAGAAGTATTCGACTCTTTTGTAGAATTATTTATGAAATCCAATAAAATATTGTGTTTTTTATCGTACGTTTGATTCGCTTTTATGTGAATTAGTAATGATGTCAGACATATGGCCACAAAAAATAGACATTTGATTAAATGAGGTTCCGAGGGGTCGCACAGGGGTCGGACAGTTCATCGTATATATTACTGGCGGTGGATATATCTGTGGCTCAGACTCCAAGTCCTTTAGAAGAACTCGTATTCGTGAGGAAACCCACACTAAAAGCACTATTCATTTGTATGGATAAAAAGCATCGCTTTCTTCGTATATTTATTGAAAAATTTCGGCCGAAAAAACAGGTATTCAATGATGTATTCAATGATGTGCACTCCGGGGTACCTTTATATGGGGTGCTAAGCATAGGTTAACTTGGTTTGTCTGCATTGTTGCATACCTTTCCCCAAACGATATCGCTATAGTTTTTGCCATATTTTTGTTATAAACATTATTCTTAGACTCGAACCCAATGCCAAACACCTATTGTAATAAAAATTGAAGGGAATACCAGCGAAATAAGTACTATGAATATCCATTCCTCTCTGTTCCTCCTGTTGTGCAGTGCTATCTACTCAGCGCCAACAGATTGTATGCTATGATAGACATAAAATCACACAAAATAGTGGAACAGCTTTTCATAAATTCGTTTTTTGTGTCGGAGCTGTTGGTTAGAGCCGTGAATTACTGTGAAATATTTGCAAAACACTGTCGAGAGACTAATGTTAGACAACGTAGGAGTTTATGTCCTGTGCTTCAAGTGTTTCCCCACAATGTTCTCCGTTTTGTTAGTCTCAATGTTTTTCATGGCTCTCACTATTCCTCTCTTTTGGATGTAATTTATATATTTTCACTGCATTTTAGTCACTGTTTTTATTGTAACTATTTTTTTCCGCACATCTGACTGTCGGGTACTGTCTTCTTATTGGGATCTCCTTCACTGGGAACAGCAGTTCACTGCTGTCAGTCCTTTAATTCTCGTTCAGTGGACCAAAATTACTCTGAACCCCATTTCAGACAATAATCTGGGCCTCAAATATCATCTGATAATAGCATTAAGGGATCCCAAGATTTGTGTCCAACAGTTAGGGGTTTGTCCTCCGGTTAAAGTCTTCCACATATTACTCATTATTAAGGCTCTTGCGATGAAATTATTTTAATTAAGATCTAAACTTATTTTTTTCTCATATCTCTAATTCGTTGTCTGTCTGTTGACTCTCATTATAATTGTAGAGAAATTATAATAAATAATTGCATAAAACGATTGCAGACAAAAAATCTTTGCATTAATTATGAGTCGAAAAACGTTAATTAAAAAAAAACTAATTATTATTAGAGTTTCCTCTCTATTAGAGAATGGATTGAGAAGAGAGAGAGAGAGAGAGAGAGGACAGTCAGAAAGGGAAAGCCATAAAGAGAAGATGTGCTGTAAATTATTAAATTGTATTTGACGTGGTTTTGATTGATTAGATTCTGGTAAATAAAATATTCTATATTTCAGTCGATTAGTGTCGAGACTGCGATTGCGTTCCTCTCCTCGTGAGTCCAGAGTGACTATCGCTCCAACAGTCGGTACCATCAGTTTGGTTGTGGCTCTGCTAACAAGAGTAAGACCTCAGATATCTGTTAGCACTGGAAATATTGATTCTCATACACGTATTTTTCTAAGTCCTGTGCTATTCTGTGCGATAAACTAAAAAACATTATTAAAGTTTTGTGCTTTAGTTTAATAAATGTGTTGAATATTATATGTTTTGGAGTGAAAGAGACAAAACAGAGGACATTATTGTCACCGAGGTGATCAACACTCTCTCCATTGTGTCGGCCCTATCGCCTGGATTTATGAGGAAATGTATGTTTGAAGGCTTTGTTTATAAATTTTATGTATTTTTATTAATAATAATCTAATTTAATATAATGTATGGGATGTGCGAAGAATAGACTACAGAATATTCCGTTCAATCATATTATTGACGTTCAAAACCAATAGAGTGTAAACCTGGCACTTAATTGAATGCATGCCTGTCTTCCCTGTCCTCTCCTCCGCCAATTGCCTTTCCATAGTCTACTCCTCTCTTATATAAAATTAATAATAATCTAAAACTAATCTAATATTTGAAAAACTGATATATTATACGAAAATCATGTTTAATGAGTCAAACGATTCATTTGTGTCAAAAATTTAATTCAATTCAAATGAGTAAACGATTTATTCAATCAGTGAATGAATGAAAAGCAGAAATTCCTGAAGTATTTGACACAATGAATGAGTTTTAAAACTAAACGCTTTAATAAAGTTATTCAACTGTTTTTTGAGCCTATTTTTCACGTTCTCAGACTCTTTACGATATAAATGAGCTCTTAATGAGTCGTCGGGTAAATCCCTTGAAAAGTATCCTCTTTTTACTCATCAAATAAATACCAAGTTTATAATAGTGTGTCGAAAGCGGAGATAAAAATTCACTCCACCTCACAGAGGTTTTTGTGGATATTTTGGCTAAAAGTCTCTGTTATTTGTTAAGCCAATAGTTAAGGGGATTTCAAAGCTAACTATTGAGAGAGAAATTAAATATAAGTCGGCTTTGAATATAAGTATCATTTTTTGGGCTCAAATGGTTCCACTTCTCTGAGGCTCTAATCTATGGAGAAATTCAAATATTAGTCTATTATCTGATATAATAAATGAATTATTGTGTGAATTAAGTGCAGAAAATAATGCGAATAATCGTAACATAGAATTGATTAATGAATTGATTTATACATTAAATGTTTGGATCCATTCATTCATTTGGCAGTAATTTTCATCCAAGTATTGGTTCGGGTATTGTTGAGAGTGCTCTGACTCCCGCTGTCCTTCCGTTTTATTCAATTTCCAATCTCTCGGATCGCTTCTGTTCTCAAACAAAGTTTTAATCTAAACTATAAAATGAAATAATGGAGAAAACCTTTTTTCAGTGGAGCCATCAAATTGCAAACACTATCCATACATACCATACAATTGTGTATTCTTTGTATGCATTAAATCTTTTAGCGTTGAATGCCCTCAACGTATGGATTCAATGCATTTCTCTCTTTAAAGCTCAGGCATGTGCAAGATCTCTGTCCTCGTCTGAATTGGAGCAAATGGACCCCTCTGTTGGCTCCTTCCCTGTTCACTCATGTCGAAGATGATGATGTAGTCAAATAACTCTTTGAGCGATGAAATTTCAAACCAACAAGATAGGTTAATCAATAAGAGTAGCTACACAGGCCTGTGCTCTGTCCTGATTACCATATTATATGATTAGAGCCTATTTTTTTTGCACAATTCCTCTGTTCGCCAGCGCTCTCACTCTCAAGAGCTGAGAAGTGCCGACGACTTGAATATTATATTCACTGATTTTTCTCTACAAACAGTGCCAACAAACAGACCGATCGATTTCTATCGTAATTCCTGTCCTCATATATATGTTTAGCGAATGATTGGAGTATTTTATTTGTTTTGATATGGAATTTATTTTTCTCTCTTTTTTTATTCTTCTCTTCAATTCTATAACTTTCACTACAAATACTTAATTCAATCCTAAAATAGTTTTTTTTTCTAACGATTTATAATATATAAGCAAAATGATCGCCATCTGCGCCCTCAGAAACTGCCTCCAGAAGTGAACTGATATCGAGAGGAATGGTTGGGTTTCTCTTCTGTTTGGGGTTTTGTTTGTCATACAAAAGCGATATAAGTGTCAGAAGTATTGGTTTAATGCAAACGTCTTCTCATTTTCTATATAATTATTGAATAAGTTTTAAATGTCTTATGATTATAAGTATTTCGTTTGGACTCAACTGTTGGGGACTGGCTATCAATTGGCTCTCAGTCTCTGTCCTCTTCAATGACTAATTCCTGTCTTTGGCTCTTCTAATACTTCTTAGAGCCAGCGCTCAGTTCGCACTCAGGTTTGCTCCTAATATAAGGATTGGTTTCGTGAATCCGAGTCCTCTATTTTATTCTGTACTTAAACCTGGAGAGCACAGGCAGTTGGAAACCCATCTGCTCTTAGCAAAAGGCCTCCAATATTTTCTTTTTAGTGAGAAACGGATCGGCACATAATATTCATAGACGTGATCTCCTCTAAGAGTGGATTTCCATCTCTTTTCCGAAAAGAAAATGTTTATCCTTTGCAACAAAATAAATAACATACGTCTGTCCCTTCACTCAGGCAAAGGCTTTCACTGTTTATTGTGTTTCTTTAGTATTGGTTTTGCATTTCATTCATATATTCATCCAATTATTGCATTTGAGGATTGCATACACTTTTTCTACTGGTTTTTCCGTTTGAGCTGTTATTCTGTTCTATTCTGTGCCCACAATTTGCTAATATTTATTCAATTCAATTAATTAAACTCTAGTGAAGTGGTGGCCCTGTTTTGACTGCCATCGGATCGACTTTTCGCCCGATCTGTTTGGCGAACAATTCAGTCCAATTCGGTTAGCATTTGATCTGCTCTTCAGTCAGAGTGAGGACACACTCTCTCACTGGAGAACTGCATAAACAACAACTGGAAAGAGAGCTCTGACTCATATCTCTATCGGTTAGATATATTGTGGGCTCAAACACAACACAAAACGTAATAAAAGACCAAAAAATTTTTACATTAGAATGAGGGTAAAGGAGAGGGCTGTCAGCCTCTTGTGTGAAAAGTGACCGAAAATTTGATTGCCTGAGCGCTTGTGTCGGCTCTATTGCCGTCTGATATCTCGTTAGCGAGTCTTTTCTTAGGGTCAGGCCTACAATAATTGAGATGCATTGGAATGAGTCACAAAAACGAGTCAATCCATTTGAAGTCTGAGCGCTTTTAATGTATGGCAAGAGAGCCATCACTACAGGCATTGATTCGGTTCCCTATCAATGCATTGAATTAAAAGTTATGTACGAATCAAATACTGAATTACCGAAACTACAAAAGGCGTGATTACATATCCCGTATGGAAAACCCATTTTGGAGAATATATTTTTTCTCCTCAATTCTCTTTAATTGTGGAGAATTGTCCGCCTCTGCCCTCTCCTGCCTGTGCTCTTACAGCTTTCAGTCCGATGAGCGTCAAAGAAAAATCACTATTTTTGCGGAAATATATATCACCCGATGGTTGACTTCCCCGTCCCTTCTGCTCATCTGTTTTACTCTTTACACAATTTACACAATACTCACAACCATTACAACTACTGGCGCTTCAGAAAGCGTTGATTTTATTGAGGGCTCTCACAGCCAAGGCTTCCCTATTATTATTATCTGAGGCATCGCTCGGAATATTGAGGTTTTGGGCAATAATTCAATTTAGAAGTTGAGTTTGCATTTAATATAATAAAATGTGCTTTAATTTTTCAAATACAGGATGAGTGCCACTCTTCCCTCTCTATCAGTTGACTCCCTATCCATCAGACAATTGTTAGGCACAGACTGAGAATCCAGTGCTCAACAAATTTAACGATTGAATTAGTCTTTTGGTGGCAAAAGATTTATTTCAATTGTGAAATATTATTCTCATTAAAGCTAATGTTTGTTCAGTTTTTCATTCAATTCTAGTCTTTCTCTTCGCAAACAATCTTTATATTTGGTTTTCATCCGAAAAACTATTGCAATCATTTTTAGTACCAAAAGTCAGACCAGTTTTGTCTCTTCTATCACTTGGAGTCCTCCTTTTCAGAGCTCTTCCCTTAACTATTGAAAAGTGTTATTAATGTTTATTCACAGTATTATCCCGTTTTCCTCCTTTTGTCTCTTGTTTTTAAGGGAACGACCGAAAAATGTTTGGCTTATATACTCATTAACTTAATGATAGCGAGAATCCAAGAGTTTTAAACTCATCAGAGACATTTTCGTTAACCTTTTCATTCAGACGACACACTCAGTCATCATCTCTCTGTCCGTTTAGACAGAATTATAGCTGAATTTTGAGCTAAAAAATTACATATAAGTTATTAAACGTAAATCTCTTTAGTATTTTACGCGTCGTTTCTTTTGGTAAACACTAATAGCGCCGACAAATAGCACATAAAAAAAACTCTTTCTTTGCCTTTCCTTTGCTTTTGACAGTTTTTTTTTTCATTTGATCTGATTGTTTGAGTCAGTTATCAAATTAAATTTCAAATAAAATTCTTAGCAAATAGTGAGTGAAATGAAGAATAGAATTGCGGATAAAATAGAGGAAAGAGTGAAAAATAAGAGTAAATACATTAGTATTATATCAAATATTTCTTTTTTGTTATATATTTTCTTTATTCTGTGTTCAACTGCTCATTGGGTTCACATAGAGTTTACATTAGATGTTCATTCATGAGGAAAGTGACGTTCATTTCTCAAAATCCTAATGTCTTTGAATAGAAATATTTCAATCGTTATATAAATTTTTTAGAATTAGAGATCAGTTTAAATGAAAACCTAATTCAGGAATCAATTTATTTGATAATTCTCTCGATCGCTGTCTTTCATGTGTTGGCACTGGTTTTCTGCCCCTGACTTGAAAGCCTTAAATCGTTTGCAATCATAAAATTGCAGTCAAACAAGATTTTGCAAATGGAATTAAATATAAAAATCTCCCTTGTTACTCTCTTTCTCTCTTTTCCTTGCTCTCTATCCCTTTGCTGCTCTCCGGATCCCTCTCCTGCTCTCCCCATTTGATGCAATTCCTGCTGTTCTGTCATTTATCAGAATAAGTGATCCCACTATTTATTGACACTTTAATCCCTGTGTTGTAAAAGGTTTTTCTCGATTTTCACTTTCGTTCTGTGCTATGGATTTTCATTTATGGCATTTATTTGATTGTATTCTTCTCTCTCTCGTCTGGTTTTGAAATAATTTTTGCAAATATATGAGTGACTCATAAACTCATAACTTTAAGGATTCATTGCATACATGGATTTTGCAACAGTTTCTCTACATTAAGCCTATTATACACACAGAATATATTTCATACAATTTTCGGACTAATATATTGACTATTATTTGAAATGCTTGTGCTGTCAGCAAATGCTTGGGTGAGATACAGACTATTCTGAGCTCTGCACAGATTGACATAATTAGCGTATAATTCTTTGACATTTGCACAGAATATATATAATATCTGCCGACGATTTCAAACAGTAGTTTATCTGCTAATATACTAATACTTTTGGTGTTTGTATATAACTATTTATTGGACAGACGTTTCATAGAGTTTTATATGATTACGACATAAATGGCTTTTCTGTTTAGTAATTTATGCGAATGTGGATCGACCTGTGCATTCTGAGCTCAGGCTGTGCCGAGCCTGAACCGCACTGGGCCATCATTGCACAATTTATGAGTGCAGTGAACTTGAGAAGTGCATCCCTTTTAATATTTAAACCGTATCTCATATGAAGACAAATCAAGTGAATGCCTGTGAGAGGGAACGGCTGATGCACTTCATATGAGTTGTGCCACACTTTACTTTCGTCGTCGTCGACGTCGAAGTTGACTCTTATGTAATATAATATCAATTTTCGCTCAAATGTATTCATCAAATATTTGTATGACTTTCTTGTGAACCAATATTAAGCCATTCATATATGAAAAGCTTTTTATATATATTTTTCATTTTCTTCGACTTCTCCTTTGATGGATATCTCTGTTGGCACAGAATGAACGCTGAAGACAAACGCTAAACAAAAAAAAAATAACTCTTAAACACATCCCCTCTTCTATGGGTTGACTATAAAATATGTGCGACTCATATATTATGAATAAAATTCTCATCAATCAGTTAATCATTCATTAGAGATAAAAAGATGTTTTTATTCTGTGCTCAGACTTCTGCTGAGTCTTTGATTAAAGTTGTGCTCATATTAAAAGCCGACTCAATTGTAAGCCTATGACTGAAAGTAGTTTCTTCATTGAAACTGAGCTCAAAGAGCCACCGATATAGGGATGGTATGGATGAGTGCACTAAACACTATAAAAAAGGATTGAGTAGTCATGAAATATAATCACTAATCGATGACTGACTCATACCAATCGATGGATGAAATACACGGTTTCTGTGTTACATGAAATTTGCATTTGAATGGCAACTGATTTCTCTCATCCTTTCCTCATCTAAATGTGTTCAATGACTTGACCTAATGTTTTGCTTCCAATTGATTTCCAAACACAACTCACTGCACAACATCTGAACACTACTTCACTGTTGCCTTTTCTCTGCGATTTTTGTTAATATTTTATATACCGATGAGAAGAGTGGAGAGAGAGAGAGAGAGAGAGAGAGAGAGAGAGAGAGAGAGAGAGAGAGTCTAATTGAATGAAAGCACGCATTGATGTTATGATGGACTCGACTCACGCATTAAGATGTCATTGGAATCAGTGACAGTGTATGCGAAATAGAAATTATCTAGCTCGTATATGAAGCTCTTCTAGTTTTTCAGTTAACGTTCAGACATCGGTATAACAAACATGTAATGAATGGCATACAAAATGTTAGTTTGTTTTTATGAGTTTTTATGTATGGCTTTATTGAATAGCTGTCAGCAAATGATATCTGAGAGGAGCTTCTGTTCCATAGGAACGCCATACGGTTTTTGTTTAGCTCGATAATTACATCTCATTTATTGAATGAGTAGAGCCAAAGACTGTCTTTTTGGTGCCCGAAAAATAATATTATTTATTGAGTCAATCCATTAAATTAAACGATAATTTGCTGTTAACCTTATGATAGATAATAATCTTATTGAACGCACGTTTGCTATAATACTTTTTCCACTGGTATTCGATCAATAATATAATCCGAATAGTTTTATATACGAGCCTCTGCTCGGAGTTGTGTCTCTGGTCTTATCAGAAGAGCTGATAAATTAGACCCTAATTATTGAATGAAATTATAGATGAAAAGAAAGCTCTTTGATTGAAATGAGAACTTTTATCTAACTATTAATTATTGTGTTATTCAATCTGAGGCCAGACCTGCAAAACTACTGGTAATGGATTACAGACTTATTTATGATTACATATTAGACGAAAGGAATTTCTCAAAAACTATTTATAAGTTATTCTTTTGAATAAATTTTCCGCTTATTTTATGAATCGCTTTAAATAGGATTTCGGTTTTGCTTTTGAGGCAACGCATAGGAAGTCATCCTTTTGTCGATTAATTTTGATTAGTATTAAGTTTTTTCTATTCATAGATTGCCGTCTCCGCTAATAATAACTTCGAAATAATATATGTTTTTGTCTCTAAAGCAGAGAATGAATCAGAAAAGCAATGAGTAATTGGCGCTAAACTTATTGCTACAGAATTGCCACTGAATTGCATTCTTCAGGCATTTGATTGATTAGAGAGAAAGGCCTACACAATAACGCCAATTGAAAAGAGACCAAATTCATTGCCTCTCTCTGGCTCTCCCCTCCCTCTCCCGTGATCCCTCTCCTTTCTGATGGCAGTCTTAGCTGTTGGTGCGATTCGATCATTGATCCCAAGAGGTAAATAACGTGATTGCAATACTCCCGACACGAACTGTTCACTCGGTGTTAGTAATCGTAAAACTACTAACTCTTACCGTATTATAAAAAGCAGTGGAAATACACGGCTTATACCAAATGTTACTTTATTTTAGTGTATTCTCCTTATTCTGTGCCCCTTATTATAGATATGAAAAATCGAAATCTGAAAGCCATAAGTGAGGGCCAGTATTCATAGCCATATCTATGATGACACACAAGAATGAGCATACTCAAATTATTATGCATTTGTGAGCTATCATTTCTGCGGACAATTTTTTACTGCCCTCTTTGTGGCCGTCCCTCAGCTTCCAATCTATTCCACTGAATTCATTGCGAAACAAATTTATGAAATCCATAAAAATTTTGTATAAGAATACATAGATTTCAATGTATTTATAATTTTTTGGGACTGTTTTCCGGCGACTCCAGTGTTGTGTAAAAATCGGGTATAAAACCAATCCATAAATTGGATATACATTTCCCGAAAGTAAAAGGAATAAGGCTTTTGGGACTAGCAATGCATTATCGGTCATACCGTTGGAGGGAACAGCACAAAAATTACTGGGGCTCTGGTATTAGATTTTCGCGTTTCACTGACTATATCAGTGGTACGCATGAAGTGATGGAGTACTTCCACTGATGCCTAAGAAGAGTACACTATTGCACGACTAGTGCCAAAAACACACGTATATATTGCAAGAGTATATTCCAGTGCTATCTTTTGATTGATGAAACCGAACGTCTCTCTACTTTACTCTACTATCAAACTTTGTTTTTAGGGGACGAGAATTGAGTCAAAACTTTTCTCATCTCAGAGTCTATTCCGTAGTATTTGTCTAATAAAGCGAAGAAAAAGTTTGATTTCACGTAAAAAACTGATTCCGATGTCTAAACGCACGCAATGTTTGAATTTTAAAAACACATTTCGTTTTCCATGCATTCGGTTCGGGATTTCTTTTCCCCAATTATTCAGTCCGACAGTTGACTGTTCTGTTCCTCTATTCTGGCACTCAGTCTTCTTCTCTTTCGGCTCATTTCATCTGATATTATATGTCTTTTCATTGAATTTTTTGTGATCGTCGTTGTCGTCATTCACAGCCGATTCTCTTCACTCTGTCTGCCTGTCCTCTGTGTTGACTGTTTTCGACTGTTGTTGTCGAGAAAAACTGCTGAAAACGAAATTGAATTTTTCGCTTATAATTTATTAGCCATTGTTTGTCATAATTGAATCAGAATCTCATTTGCTTTTGTAATATAGATGTGGATCCCATTTGTCGGCCATTGTTTTTGTCCCAATATTGATAGTAATATATCAAAGCAAATATCTTACGCTCGTATGAGATGCCAAACCCAATCCGTCCCCAATCTATTGGCAAAACAATACTAATAGTTGGGGAATGGGTTTAGAGAAGTATATATACTGTATATGAGATGAAACAGTTTTTCTTTTTTTATATATATTTCTCATTCGTTTCCGATTCTCTCAATTCGTTTTTGTGGCAATAAGTCTGCCCTTAATTCTTACGGTCGGCCAGTCTTGTGATGATTGTAAGCAAATGGAGGGCTATTTATATTTGGTTTTCCTATTAGGCTTCTCAGACCAGAGTCTGTGTATATATACTCTGGTTGAGAGCACAGTTGGCTTTTTTCATTTAATGTCCTATCGGTTGGTCGGCTTCAGGCAATTGAGGCCAACAGAAGACTGGCCACTGGTATAGCACTGGTATTCGAGTGCAGACAATCACCACATTTACTAAACACGCGTTTGGACTGTCATTAGCGATGGGCAAAGAAGTGCTTAATTGCATCGGACATGGAGTTGTGTGGGCGCTCATGAAGTGCCCACTAATACTAACTTTTATTTATTTGCCACTCGTTTAGCAGTTCCAGAGACTAATGTTCTCAAAGAAAGTGACGGCAATTCACGCATTCAATTGAATGCCATTGAATGCACTTAAATGAGTGAATAGATGTGCTGTCCCTGTGATGACTCCGATGTCCTTTTGTTGTGCAAATTATAATAATCCGATCGCTTTTTATTTAAGGCAAAAATATTTCGACTCTTTTTCTTGTATTTCTTGTCTGTTATTAGTTTTGGAGGAAAACTATTTCTCTGTTCGACATTCCTTTCGCTTTTAGCGCTGGTCTGCCTGTGCTTCGGCTCTCGGTATTGAAATTCCCCGAATCCCAAGTCACACATTTTCATTTCCTATCCCTGACCTGCGCTCTTATTTCTCGGGCACAGAATAGAAATACTGATTGAGACTTATTCTCATTCTTACGTTTTCCTTATTGCAGACACTCTTCTCGACAGACACTCACAGACAAGAAAGGAATGTCAGTCACACCATCCTCTATATTATGGATACAGTACTGCACAGCCATTAATGGATTCATGAATTATTCTTTTGGCAAAACAGTGTCTGTCATTTGAAGCGAAAATCCATATAAAGAACAATAACTGAGAGGAAGAGTCCGAAGAGAAGCCAAAGATTATCGAAAATCAGATAACATTTAACTCGAATATACTTTGATCGAAAAGAAAGACTGAAACTCGAATATTAAGATACTTTTTGTGTGCGATTTTGTTGATGAAAAAGTTGAAAACACTCTGTCTTCAGACGCCGAGGAAGATATTTAATCCGGAAATTGGAAGAAATTTTGGTAAGTCTTGAAAAATATTTTTATTTCATTTCGTTATTTATTTAAATTTTAAATTAGAAAACTTTTGAATATTTTATGAGTAGTTTTTGCAATACTTTTATGCTTTTGAAATACTTTTCAAGTGATTTGATTTAAAAAAGAGCTCAGAATCTGATTAAACAAAATTTTTGCACAGCATATGGTCCGGGATT
>JAQGBD010001771.1:0-13382 GCA_034698165.1 Punctoribates punctum | reverse complement strand
GGGTCAAAAAAAGGGTCCTGCTTGTTTTAAATCAAATTTGTGGGCGTTCCCCTTCAATTGGAGTTTATTGACCTTGCTAATTGTTGAGCCGGTGCTTAATTGCAGTCAAATTAATTATGGATTTGTTTGCAATTCAGATGGAGTTCAGACTAATCCGGGCGAAGATTGTTCTCAATGTTCGGACGATAAGTCATTTGAGATGACCCTCAATGAGGTCAACGACCCGGAGATGAGGGACGACACAAATCACCAGTCAATGGATGTCTCAAACAAAGAGTGGAACCAATCGTTGCGGTTATCGCCGCAGAGCTCCTCTGGTTATCACTCGTCGCAGACGTCCGGCGATGAGACAAACGATGGCAATACTGATGACAATTGCGACGATAATAACCAGAAGACTGAGGCCGACCCCAAAATGGATGTCTCTGATTGGGATTACGTAGAGTTTGATCCCAAAAACCCTTATCGTAAGGAAGACTATCACTGAAAGACTCATTCAATTCGGTTCTCACTTTAATTCTGAGCCGTTTCTCGAGGGAAAGGGTCTGTCGTTAGTGCTGTTTCGACCTTTCTCTCGGTTTTGATCCCTTTCCGCCCCTCTCAATGGGTATAGGGTTTGCCCCTATCTATGTATACCTTAATGTCAGCCCCTTTTCCTTACTTTAAGACAAGAATAATATTGTAGTCAATCAAAAAGGGGGTAATTCTCTGCCTTAGACTACATTTTGAGGCACAGAAAATGAAGGCCTGGCCTTATAGACTCTTTATAGCCACCCACTGTCCCCCTTCTTGCAGGAGGTGGGCCTAAATCGCCAATAATTGTCGTGAATCTAATCCTGCAAATGGTTTACAGTTATTGTTATTCAGTTTAACACTAAATAAATTAGTTATACATCGAATAGGAGCCAAACAAATAGGAAAAGTTGCTTGTTTATGATTAAATATAGCAGAAAAACATCCTTGCTTATATTTTTGTTCATTTGTTTTGTCTCTATTTTTGTCATTATTTGGCAATCGTTTGATTCAATGTTTGTTTCAATAGATTTCTTATATATATAAAAGTCTTATTGTTTTTCTATGGATTCCTTTCCTTTCCCTTCAATTATCGGTAAATTGACTGAAATTCCTCGCTTATAGGGTACGAGCCGTTGACATATCCGGCCGACCAGGAGCTGCACATACCTATTGAGGCGTCGAAACTGTTTTACGTGCCGTTAAGATCACTGCCCAAACGTATTCCTCGCAAATGGATCAGCCGTTCTCCGGAAATCAAACCGAAGATCAGCAAAAGGACGGGTCGTACCAAACGGAGTCCACAGTTCCTTTCGCCGGACAGTCCCTCCGAAGGCTCTGACAGCGACTGAACTGTTATTAACTGAGTTTAAGTGCCATTTGTTAAGTCTTTTAGACAATTATTGGTTAAATATCTTTCATTTTAATCGATTTTTAAGAGAATTATTTGGTTTTTATTTTTTATAAATCGTTTAAAATCGAGTTTTGTTTTCAATTTTCTTCATTCAGTTCCCAATCGTTTAGTTTTTGTTTAAAAAGTCTTTAAATTAATACAAAAACTTCTAATCAAATACTTTTGAAATTTGTGTGACATTTGCCTCGAATATAATTCATGTAATTATCAGAAACTCATTGATTCAAATGTCAGTTCACTATAAACACAATTAATCACGAATTTTGAACTCGATTTCGATCTCACTTATAGTGAACTACCATTTGATGGCTATTTGTGTTCAAAAAATAAATCATTTTCATCGAAATCCCTATAAATTCCGTTCATTTTGAGAATAATTCTGTTCTATAACTAAATTAACTGCAATTACATTGAACTATAGCCTAATTGTTGGCCTTAAAAGCCTTTCCCTTCGACCCAATCCTCTATTCCTCGGCTAAAAATCGTCGAAAATTGTGTTTATGTTTGAAAACTGTTTTAAAACTTTTGTTTTGTTTATTCAATTGATATTTGATTTCGGAATTGCTTTCGAATAAACTTTATATACATTTTTAATAATATTTTAAACTATCGATTGTTTTATATATATTCACAATATATTCATCACTTGTATTATGTTTGAGGAAAAGTGTTCCTGAAATTAGTGTAAACCAAAAGCCTCTCAATTGTTCGGATGATTTGATTCTTGGCTAAAATCTTGAACCAAATCCAATCGTTATATCAAACAATAAATTGTTTTAAGTATTGAATAATAAAAAGATATTCTGTTTTCACGAAGACTACCATCAAATTGGTTCCTGCAGTCAGTGCCTGAGTGACTGTTCCCCAGAAATTGGTTGTCAGTTGAGTTCATTTCTTATTCTAAGGAATTCCTAACTCCAAGTCTTGAATGAAAAGAAATCAATGGTTAATATGTGAACCGGTTTTTGCTTATATTATAGGCGAGTCTCGACTCTGGGCACAGTCTGGGCCCTGTCTGCCCTTTTTTCATTACATTCTCCAGGCTCTGGTGCGCCAGGAGTGGGCACAGAATCGTATTATACCTGTGCTCAGCGCAAAACCAGAATTGTTAGACCGAAAAGACTTCTCTGTTTTTACATAATATATATTTAAGTTATATATTATATAATATATACTCAGAAAATATATATTATGTCAACTGATATACAATTTTGGACAGAATAGAGAGTCCTATGAACTGCACAGTCATATAATTGGTGGCAATACTTTCCATCCAAATCGTGGTCAGGTATTAGTGGACACCGCAGGTAGTGGCCGATAAAGACAGCCATATATTCGTATATAAGAATAATTAATGTATTTTTGGGGCCAAAAATCGAGTTCCAGTTTTAAGCCATTTATCTATTGGAAAGCCATCAGAGCTGACACTTGAAGTCAAGAGATATATATTTTTTTCTGTGCACTGTTTCTAATGCCGCGATCTTTGCCCTATCAATGGCTGGCCTTCACTTCAAAGGCATATATTATTTCACGCATACATTGGAGACCTAAGGACGGGATTTTTGTCTTTAACAGTGCCTAAGGTTGAAGTTGAAGTTCAACACCCCGTCCACTGAGTGAGAGAGCGAGAGAGAGACGAAGAGAGAGAGAGAGAGAGAGAGAGAGAGAGAGAGAGAGAGAGAAGTAGAAAATCTTTGGGCAAAATAGACTGCAATCACGAACTCGTCCTCACAAATGATTACTTCCTTTTCTCTATTCTCTGGTCTACTGTTGCGTAAATCCAACGCTTGGCTCAGGTTTATGTGTTTCAGGGATGACCAACGGGTACCTCCAATTTTGCATATTGTATATGTGTATCATGGTAGATCACTTCAATCGGAATTCACTTTGAGTGACAAGTTGAGCATGAACATTTTCAGAAAAACGGAATTTATTTTGCATTTATTAAAATTTTCCGAAAATTGTATGAATACCAGAAAATTCAATTGAGTTAGTTTTTTATCCAGGAATCTAATTCTATTGAATTCCCAAAACCGTATAAATGCTCCTAGCTCATGAATAATTCAGCATTTAATGGAAATTTAATATAAATTTCAAATGTAATGCCAACTGAGCCCCAAAAATAACACATTGGCTCTGATTATACACTGGTGTCAAGTGGCGACCGGTGGTGCCGTTGGCCATCCCTGGAGTCTCTTTCATTGACTAATTCAAGAGGTTTAGTGAGAAAAAAATAATTTCGTCAAAATTTTGGCCAAAATTGGAGTGAATTTTGGCTCTAAAACAGTTTTTACTGTTTTTTCTCTACACTTCAATACTCGACAATGAATTTGATGTGAATTTCGCTGAAAAAAGACTTATCTCTTGTGGTAATCAAAAGTCTGTCTATTATTCCACTTATCTGTCACTTGATTATTGTTATTGTCTCTAATTATTAGATTTTTTTTTGCTCGTATCTAATGCTCAAACTTCTCAATGAAATAGCATTGAAAACACTTTTTTAAATAATTCAGTGAAAGAGAAGTAAAAAAATTTATTAAATTTCTGTTTAATTGAAAATTCATTTCGAAATCGGTTTCGTATATAATCTCTGCCTTAAGTTCTGTATAATAATTGAAATACTCATTGAATGGGAAAATGGGGTCAAATATACTTCAATTCATTTCTTTAACATTCAATTTAATGATGAGTTATCCTAATTGTGTAATAACTGACTGTTTTTACAGTAAATTATCGAAATATTTTCTCTGATCGAAAACCAAGAGTAATATTTCATAAGACAAACGGTAATCAATTTTTTTGGCACTCATTTCAATGAAATACTCACCAAAAATAGCACTGAATATGAAGACTAACGACTAATATATTATATATGTATTGAAATATTCATATATTCGCGAAAGAAATTCAATTGACTCGAGATATGAGTTAAAGAAAGGAATGGCTTTCCCCTCAAAACCCATAATAAATCATAAAATGTTTAAAAGGCGTAAAACATTGCGAAGAATACCAAGAAATAAATCCCAGGGAAGAAAAAATTCAATAATCACTGCAATATTTAACTCAAAATTCATGTCACATACAATCCATACATAACTCATCCGAATAGAAATTAATTTCTAGAGATTCCTAGAAATTCAATTCAAAGGAAAGTCAACGAAATATAGAGAGAGAGAAAAAAATCTCTTAATTTAAGTCCTAATTAATGAGACATCAAATGACTGGAAAACGAAATTAATGCCAAAAGTTATATAAATAGAGATTTCATTAATGGACTCGAATATCAAAAGTGGCTTCAAATCAATGAATAGATAATTGATTTAATATTCAAACGGGAACCCCATAAATGGCACTTATTCTTATCAGAATGGTCAAGGTGAATACTTGATGGTGACTTAACCACTTGAAATAACCCACTAATATATTAAATATACTTGATTAATCGGAATTTCCATCTGAAAAGAAATGTTGAAGGATGACATTTCTCATAATTGATAAAAAAGCCCATTTGGATTATGGAAAATCACCAAGCACATTAGCCCCGGTCGCCAGGGATACCTCTAAACCGGATCTGATTTCTTAGTCGGCCAATATTTAGAGCACCGACTCAGTTATGGTGTGCGCACTCACTAAACGTTAACTCAATTGAATAATGAGATATAACTTAATTAATAATCAATTTATAATTGAATTAAGAGATATCCAGACCACTAAACCACAGCTTATTAAGCAAGTTATTCGCCTAAACTATGTGGGCTTTCCAATTGATACTTGGTCTCTATCCCTTCTCTATGGACAGCACCGGATTTAATGAGTTATTCATGTATTGAATAATAGCCTTAATATAAAACCATTTGAATTATAAGACCTCTGAATATAAGCAAAAATAGTGAAAATCATATGAAATATTCACTGAATTCATAACTCAAATACCAAACAAAAGATATTTTTAATCAAATGAAGGATTAGTTAATAATATTTGAGTGACTTATATAGAGAATTCAACTCATCTCTAATGGCTTTCGTAGGCTTTCCGATGCCTTTCCGAGGGATACCAAAAATTTATTTGAAAATAAACACTATTTCTCTATTAAAATGTCAGACGATGGCTACAAATGAGATATATATTAATTTCTATACAATTTCTATATATTATATACACTTATTCTGTGCGACAAAACAGTATTCTGTGCGACAAAACATTATTCTGTTCGATATTATTACAGAATTTCCTTTGAATTCTGTTTTAGATATTGAATCACAAAAAGTGGACTAATTTTGTTATTAGCGACTGATCTGATTGGAAAGGGTATCAATTGATAGCGAAAGGAGGCCATGGATGGCTTCCTTATTATACACTGAGCAAGATAATATCATGGCTTTGATTCCCGGCTATAATTGAAGTGTCTTAACAATAAAAATGATAGGAATCTGATGCCGATTGAGTTGTTTTCTCGTTAAGTTGTTAGCCAGGAGTAACTCAATTCAATGTATCCGGTCATCAGATTGAGGACATGCCTACTGACAATTCACATTTGAATATGAGTGGGGTTTGCCTTCAAATGGACGGCTATTTTGGTCACTAATTTGTTATAAGTTTTTTTTTGTGTTTTTGAAATTGAAATTCAGATTAGTTTCGAAATTCTGTCCCAAAACTCAGAAAAATTAACGAAAAGTCTTATCAAAGAAATTAAATTTCAATGCCTTTTGATTAATTGGATTCTTAGGGAACGACTGATTTTTTGGCTCAAATTCAATCTTTAAGGTCTTTTCCACATTTAAAAGGTATAAATCAGTTGGTTATTGAGTTTTCTCTGGCTTTCTGTGAATTAAATTCAGTGATAAATATCTGGTGAGAAGAAAGAGAGCCAAAGAAATAAACATTAATATTACGGATATTAAACCTGAAGCTCAGAATCGGTGACTAATCGCTAATAATATGATTAAAGCGAAACAAAATTTTCCACAAAAAACCGAAGGACTGAATGTCAGAAACAGAAGTCAATCAGAAGAGGTGTCTGTAATGGCCTCCAGTAATACCAAGTTATATCAAAATCCATATTTGCCTCAAAACCGATACTCAAATATACCCATCATTTTATTCAAAGTTATTGTTCTCTCTCTCTCTCTCTCTCTCTCTCTCTCTCTCTCTCTCTCTCTCTCTCTCACTCTCTCTCTCTCTCTCCAAATGGAAATTCTTAAGTCAAGTGTTGGCATAAAAATGAATTATTTCGTTGAAAAATATTGTAATAAATCATCGATGAGTTAACTCATAGATTAACTGACGGACTGATTGACTGAAGAATTATTGGTGTACTTGAAAACCAAGAACTCTTCAGATCTGATGATATGGTATATGAATATAAACTACAAATACATTGAATTTATTTATAGTTATTCATCAATTGCTGGAAAATTCGCCTAAAAATCAATGAAAAAGATAAATAAAATACGAAAAAAATCATTGAAAAGCCAGTGTTAGTGAAACACACCATAAGTATACCGATATCGAGAGCACCGACACTACTAACTCAATAACACCTGAATATTACACTTGCTTTTGAACACAAAAAGTTTTTTTTTCAAACGACAGAATCCAAAAAACTTTTTTTTCCGAAACAAAACAAAAAAATGTCATAAAAACGCTGAGAATCTGAACATAGAGTCGGAAAAAATGATTCAATAAAAGTGTGAATAAAAAAGACAACAAAACTACTAAACAAAAGCTAACATTCAATTGAAATTAAATAACATTATTATTATTATTACACAAAAATCTATGAAATCTATGAAATCCTATGAAAAGAGCAGAACTAAGGAACCGGAAAATAGTTTTTCCATATATTTATTGTTATATTAGATAAGAGAGAGAAATGAATTTTATAGATAATGTTATATAGCGGTTATGGCAACGGAATGGACCATGGTACTGAAAAAAAGCGGTGTTCACACAACTGGAGAACAGGGCAGACATAGCCACAGCCAGCACAGGGAGCGGACAGACAACGTTATGCCAATAAAGGCTTTTAATAGAGCATAGAGTTTGACTTCAATATCATATCTATGAGTATATTATATACTGTTATATATTCTGTTATATATAAAGATAACTGTATAAAGCGATTTGAGAGCTACTCCTATGGCAACTGTGCACAAGACATGAAGACACAGGTGGTTATACAATGAACACAATTGAAAAGGCGAACAAAAAACGCTTATCTCAGTGAATATGTGCCTCAAAAGGCTGGCAGTCGGCAGAGGAGAGCCATAAGAGTATATCAAATAAGTGTATATCAAATATGTATTCGATAGGCAGAGACAAAAAGGGACCGAAACCGTAGGGAAAGCCATAACGTGCCGGAGTAGTGCCTTTACCTGTATTTACGCTATCAGTCTGTGATATAATTTTAGCGAGATTAAAGACCTAGAATCGTTTGGTTAGTATATGAGTTTGCAGAGAGAGTGAGACAACCCATACACTGAATGCCAATATTTATTTAAAATTTGAAGACAGAGAGCATTCATTGCCTCGCAATTGCTTTTATCGTATATTAAATATACATTCAATATATTGCATATATACTAAACTCATGTATATATACTCAGTATATACTGTTATATATGAATTTGATGTATAACTCATGCGATAACTCAATAAATCCTAGACTATTATAGATTAGAAAATGTTTAGCTAGACACAAAATGTAATGCTCCGACCAATAGTAGTTTGAGCTAGCACAAAAATATAATAATATTTAGAGAATAATCTGTAAAATGGCATAAACTTATGTAAAGGTAAAGGAAAAGGGACTTAACTCAGACATTGAAAGAGACATTTATATGAAAAACGAGAAAAAAGAAGAAATCATTTCTTCAGTGATGCCTAAAGGGGGGTATAACCCAATACCTCTAATTTTGATGCCTTGGTCGCCCCCCCCCCCAAAAAAAATTTTGGTCATAAAAAGTGACCTTTTTTACTCTGCCACTGGGCTACGCCCTGGGCAGAAAATTTCTTACCCCCTCCTCAGCCCTTCTTTTTAATTTTTTTTTCGTTTCCCTTCTCCCGACTCGAGGTGTTTAGACATCACTGTATTTCTCTGAAGAAGAGACGAACAGACAATAAACCAATCGAATCGAGGTAAAGGTAGAAATCTAAACGTGGTGCGAACTATAAAAACTAATTCTAGCTGGATTACGTCTACATTGATCCTGGTTAAATTGGTTTTTTGTTCATTTGAATAATAAATGTCATTTAAATACAATATTTTCAGTGCTATTCTTCGCACAATAAATAAGATAAACGATAAGAATATTATTAAAAAGACGTTTAATTGCGTTGAAAATCGATATTCACAGCGATATTACGTAACATCAGTTCAATTATAATCGAGTAAAATTAGTGCCACATTAGAGAAAAATTCAAGAATTAGGGGAAATTATTATTTGAAACTCAAGGAAAACGATGTCATTGAAGACCATAATTATTAAAAACCTGGAGTGAAGTGAAGAAAAAAATCAATTGAATAGAGATTTTTTTAGTGAGTATTCAGTGGAGGACTGAGTGAAAGGCGATCCCAATAATTGACTCGTAATGTAATTACCGACTAATTGAACAAATATGCAAATACTCTGAATTCTATACCTTTCCACAGGTATTATGTCTGAATGTCTGGCAGTATATGAGACACAGACATGACATACAACTACTCAATATTCAGGAAATAACATTCAAAGCAAAATATTTTGAAAAAAACAAATTTTAAATTTGATATCAATATGTGTTTCAAACCTTTTTTTAAAAATAAAAAAAAGTATATCACAAGACATACAACACTTTGTACTACAGATAAACTATTGAATAGTTTGCAAGAATATTAGATGAGCTCTCTCTCTCTCTCTCTCTCTCTCTCTCTCTCTCTCTCTCTCTCTCTTCGGTATTTCTCTGGTCTATCGTTTTGAGCCTATCCTTCATGTGTCCAAAAGTACATTAGTTGGAAAGGGGGCTAACCATTAATAAGGATGTGTGTGATGTGCAATGTCTGTGCACTCCCCGACTCCCCACTGACTTTGAAAACTGCTTCACACAATTCGAGGGCTCATACATCAGAATCCGCTCAAACCTCGAGCATAGAGACGAGGAATTCCTTAAAAGCATTTCATCATTACTGGAGAATGACTGGCAATCGATTGGATATAATGGCCAACAGTATTACCACTTATTCTCTCCCATTGTATGGAAAGACCGGCCGAAGAATGGCTACAAATGTCTCACAAATTATAAGTCAATGAAAGTACAAAATGAGTCAAATTATTCGACACATAATCACAGCATTGAATTCAAAGATCAATTATTTTCTACTCAAAAGCCATTTTATACAAGTTATGACTCTATAAGACGGGTCTATTTGAAGACAATTCCGTATAATACTAACTAATAGTAACAATTTAATTGACTATTTTTTGAATAACATTGAATTTCTTGGAAAATGTGTGAAATAGGAAACAAATTGCGAAATAAATTATTTAAATAATGAGGAAAATGAGTGAAATTAAAATTAATTTTATAATAATTCAAAATAAATTAAAAAATCAATTCCAAGAGCAAAAAGCAAATGAACAAAGAATAAAAATTCTAATCAATATTAGCCATGAAAGTTAAAAATATACCTTTACTCAGAGGACAGCTGTGTTTAAAAAGAGAGAGAAGTTTATTCCTATCGATCTGAATAAATATCAGGGATGACCAAGATGGGTACGTCTAGGGGGCGCAGGTTAGCCCAGAATGTTAGGACTTGTAGTCTAGGGGGAGCCATAACTCTTTATTTCTGTCTAATGGGGGGTTATATCTTTGCCTTGATCATTCCTGCTAAATCTGTGGCCAACCATTTGCCTGGTTTATGGATGAGCTCTTTCGCCATCTCTTTCCCAATCTGTTTAATAATTAAGGTAAAAACCAAAGGAGGAAAGGGATGTTCAAAAAATGTCTTTAATACTTTTTCAGTTATTAATTGATTAAATTTAGTGTATTTGAGGCCATATTGGGGTCAGTCATAGAAAGGACTGATTGAGTGCCCGAATGTAATCATTGATTCATTAGTCAAATAATAGTAATTCCTCTGTGAAGTCAAGTATTGGTATGGCGGCGCTCTCCACAGCACAACATTTTGTAAATAGTGAACTAAAACCTAATTTTAACGATTATCAAGTGATTAGTAAATTGTATTTTTGTTCAGACAATTACCACAAACGGAAAGGAATGTCAATAATTCATATTAATGTCCGGAGTCTTATCGGAAAATTATTTCTAATCAAAACAATGTGCGACTTATATAGTCCTGACTTCATGTGTCTCACAGAGACCTGGCTATCGACTAGTCATCCAGATATGGAA
Organism: Punctoribates punctum; assembly: GCA_034698165.1. Taxonomy (NCBI): domain Eukaryota; kingdom Metazoa; phylum Arthropoda; class Arachnida; order Sarcoptiformes; family Punctoribatidae; genus Punctoribates; species Punctoribates punctum. Next base: position 2,565 of record JAQGBD010001771.1, on the reverse strand, counting down.
CTCAATATCAAGAATTTTTCGGGAGGACAGACCAAATGAACAAAACTACGGCGGTATTCTTGTCTATGCGAAAGAAAATTCAAATTTCAAATGCATTGAAATCAATACAAATGAAGTAAACACAGGCATTGAAATCATGTCTCTCGAAGTGAACCACAAATTCTCGAAACCAATTCAACTTTCAGTAGTCTACTGTCCACCGAACCGAACAAATCAATTGGAAGAGGAGTTCTTCGCCCGATTCACAAACAATGAGTCGATAATTATCGGCGACTTTAACATCGATTCAAACAAAAAACTGAACGACAAATGGTTTAAAAAAGCGAAGAATCGTGGCTTTCATCAGCTCATTAAAGAGCCGACGAGAGTGACCGACACCACAAACACAATCATAGATCATATCTATGCCAACGTTTTGCCAAACATTAGCGACTCAGGTGTCATAGACTTTGATATCTCAGACCACAAACCTATTTATCTGAAGCGCAAAATCAATGCCAAATCCAAATCAGACAAAACACAGCGAAAGGAAATAAAATTTTATGACTTCAACGGATCTGATATCAAATTAATCGAAGAAAAACTGACCGAAGCATTCAATCTGTTGGACATCACTTCAAGTGTCGACAAACTATGCAATGACTTCACAGAAGTCTTTCATCAGATCACTCGAAGACATCTTAAATTGAAAACTTTGAAACTGAAAGTAAAAGCAAACGATGAGTGGATTTCTGAAGACATCATTAATAACATAAAACTCAGAAACAGACTCAAGAAACGCATCGAATCCAATCAAAAATGTGGTCTCAATGACCAAGAATTGAAAGAGAGATACAAATGTCAGAGAAATCTCGTGAATCGTTTAGTCAGAAATTCTCGGAAGAAATACATTTATCAAAAAGTCAAGGAATGCCATAAAGATTCTGCAAAACTATGGAAACTATTAAATAAAATATTTCCGACAAAGAAGTCATCGAAAACAAGAATCAGTTCAGACATCTCTCCTAAAGAATTCAATGATTTCTTTGTTGAAGAGCCAAAAAAAATTGACTAAAGATCTCAAATCTGATATTAATTTTCCGGTCAATCAATTTCATGGCTTACCAACAAAATACTCAATTCCTCTAATAAGTGAAACAGAGGTTCAACTATTGATTAATGAGATGTCCAATAATAAGACAACGGGAAGCGACTCAATATCGGTAACAATGATCAAGTATTTCAAGTTTGCACTCATACCCATTGTCACCAAAATTATAAACAAATCAATTGAGGAAAAGTCTTTTCCAGTGATATGGAGTATAGCAAAAGTCATTCCCCTTCACAAAAAAGGCCCCAAAACCGATAAAAATAATTTTCGACCAATAGCTTTGACTCCAATATTAAGCAAAATTATGGAAAAACATATCAAGAAATCTCTTAACGATTATCTTAAAACAAATGGTATAATAAGTGAAAGACAATTCGGGTTCAAAGAAAGCCATTCAACGATCGACGCTATCGTTTCCATTCAAAAGCATTGCACCGAAACTCTGAACTCAAATAATAAATGTGTTTTGGTTTCAATTGATTTGAAAAAATGCTTTGACCTGATTGACCACAAACTGCTTATTACGACTCTGGAATCAATAGGCTTTGACTCAAATACCATATCTTGGTTTAAGTCTTATCTAAACAACAGGTGTCAGTTTGTAGTGATTAATAATTCCATATCTGACATAAAGAAACTTGGTCTTTCTGTCGGACAGGGAACAGTTTTAGCGCCTATTTTATTCTCCATATTCATCAACGATATAACTAAACTCGAATTAAAAGGAAAACTATACCTTTTTGCGGACGACATGTCTCTTGTAGTGAAAGGGAAGACATATACTGAACTCCAAACTAATGTTAACGAAGACCTTTTGAAAATCAGTCGATGGCTCGATAACTACAGACTTATTCCCAACCTAGAGAAATCAAATTTCATTTTAATGGGTTGTCCAAGAATTGAAACAAAACTCGACATCGTTCTCAAAGACAAAGAACTAAACAGAGTATACGAGACAAGAGTTTTGGGGGTTATCTTCGATAACGACTTAAGATTCAAATCTCATACCAGCGAAACGGCTTCCAAAATATCGAAACGGCTTAAGTTCTTCACAAGAGTTCGTCACTTTGTTCCCCAAAACATACTTAATTATGTCTACAAATCTCTAATTTTACCACTTTTCGAATACGGGGATACTGTGTGGGGACACACCTATCCTGCACATCTGAAAAGTCTTCAAGTTGTTCAGAATATGGCCGCGCGAGTCATAACCTTTTCTGATTACACAGAAAGTGCGGAAAACCTGTTCAGACTTCTTAAGTGGAAACCATTGGAAAAGAGCATAAAATATCACTCAGTTCTCTATATCCATAAATGTCTTCACAAACTTGGTTCCGACTATACCTCAGTATTCTTTAAGAGGCTCACCGAAAGTGGGCAAAGACGGAGCTCTAGGCTCAACGACGACAAGAAACTTATTGTTCCGAATATCAAAAGCAATTTCATGAAGAACTCTATTTTTTACTCTGGAGTTC
>JAQGBD010001770.1:0-13385 GCA_034698165.1 Punctoribates punctum | reverse complement strand
TAATTAAATTTGAATAAAAGCACAAAAGATTTTTTTTGTTGATTATATAAAATGAATGATAACTGTAATGCATGTCTTAACAAGTATTGAGACCAAGAATGAAAACAATCCGAGTGAAAGCTAATCGATGTTCAGCCAAAGAGCTACTAATTGGTCACTAATTATTAATTTGCGATAATTTTAAAGTAATTTTTAGTTTTTTTTTTGTTCTTTTCGTTTAATTACACTCAGTATTGAAAATTACACACTCTTTGAGTTTAATTTTAATGACAGATAACATCAAATTAAAATATTCTTCTTTTAATGGAAACGAGTTTTTGCTTCTCTCAGACCCTTTACTTCTCGAATAAATTCAAATATTAATAAATTTTCTGTATTTTCATAAATAATTTTCTTCAGTCTTAACAAAAAATTGTGGAATTTTGATATCAAATCTATGATTACTTTTAAAGTCTATCTTTAATGCAATCATTACTCAGAATAATAAATAATTTTTGGGCAGACTTTTGGAACTGTTTTGTGAAAAATAAGTGTTTTCGTCAAAAAGGGTTTAATTTAGTAGTGAGTCGATAGTTGTTGAGATGTTCGCAACTCAGCCATAATTAGCCGTTTCCTTATGCCAGGCGTCGATTAAGGCCAATGTCGACTGTGTCTCACCTGTAGTTAAAAGTCAAGAGTTTAATGTCGGCACTGATTATAGAAGTTGGCAATGACTTGACATCAGTTCACATACTCTTCAAAAGCATTTTCTGTAAATTCATGTTTTCTTTTCTCAACTTAGTTAAGCCGTATTCCTGTCGTTTCAAAAGTGAACGCAATTTTGTTATTTCCTGCTGTAGTCGTGCGATACACGTCCACTGGCACTGGTATGCCTCCAGACTTCGCACTCTCCATCGGTCCACTTCGTCCTCAATTGCATTGGTCACTTCGGGTCGGCTCCATTCGTGCGTTCCCGGCATCGGTGGGAAGTGTCCGTCAAATGGCGGCAAATAACACATGAGATCTCTTCTGCCACACGAGATATTCCTCGGAAGCAATTCTCTTCCATTGTCGTCAATCATAGCCTCTTTGAATCGACTGCAGAGTATTATATCGTCGTTGAAATCATTTTTTAGGAAAAAATCTGTGCTTCGGCTGTCGGTCTGTACTACCAGAGCGTCGTACGGACCCACTTGTGAGGGACGCTTCAAACGCTAATTCAATGCAATTAGAATTTAATGTAAAACTAATAACTAATTCTGTGTTTGAAATTATAGAAATTCAATTAATATATATATAATTTATTGTATATGAAAAGTACAGACCTTAAGGAGGAACCTCCCGATTCCACTTTTCCTATATCTGTTGCGCACAGCGATGAACGGAATGCAAACTACTTTAACACCCGGAGACCTGACAAACAAATGATTGCATCAAAATATGATAAAATATAAGAAAGGAATTTTTGTTTTCATTTTTCTGAATATTTTAATTTTTAATAATAGCTTCGGTTTTATTGCTCGCCTTCTAACCGATAATTTTATTTTAAGTATTTATTAAATACAATATTTTGTGTATAATTTTGTAATAAACACTTCGATTGCATTAATGTTTAGCTTAAGTTTGACTCAAAGTTTGTTGAATTAAATATAAGTTTCATTTTTTTCGGTGAAGAGAATCACAAATTTCAAACACGGCTTCCCTTTTGCAGGTTTAAGACTCCGGGCATTTATTTTTTTGGTGAAAGCATTCAAACACAAGAAAATCAGTTTTGAAAGAATAAAAAAAATTATTTAATATTTCTATTAATTCTGAGTGAAAATCGTGAAAATTACTGATCGTTTTCGGGAACAAAATATCGATTTTGTCTCAAAAACCATTCAATGATTTATTGAATCTATTAATCATAAATCGGAAATTGATTACAAGAACCAATTGAAATGGCGTTCCATATGAAAATCGTTACTATTTTTCAGACAATTTGCCAGAATTTTTGAGTACTGGTGAAACTAATGAGTGCTCAGCACTTAAATCATGACAATCCCTGAGTGGAAGAGTTAATTAAAATTTTTCGTCTCAACAAAAATAATCTTGAATTACATGATTAAAGAGTAGTCCCAATACTTAAACCGTTTGTGAGATGATTGAAACGTCTGTTAATGTTCTCACGTATTGAAAATAAGATGCTTTCGATTACAATAATTATATTTGATATCTAATTGAATCAAATTTCCTTTATATCAAAGTTTAACTAAAATTGTGAACTTCTCCTCCAATTAATGAACACTAAAACCTATTGTTTTTGTTTTTATCCACAAAATAATCGATTTATGCAAAAAACGTTGACTACTTGTCTATGAATTAACCAAAACAAGTGATCGATTCCATAAAATAGACAACAAAAGGGTTTCTAAGAATATGACATTAAGAGTGATCGAGGAATAACTTCAGTTCTCAAACGACTCATTAAAAATTAAATACCTCCTAATAATTCATTTCTAACACGACGTGAATATAATTTCTTTCTCTTTCCTCATTTAAAACGTGTTTCGGACTCGACTTCGAGTGAAAACGTTTCTGAAATCAATCAAAATTATATCAAACCCTATAATAAGATAATAATTATGTATAACTTAAGCCATAATTTTTCAATTGACCGATAAATCAATTATAAATTCAGTTAATGAAAGGATTAACCAAAAGTCTCGAACATATCTAAACTTCTGAAAATTCAATTCAAATACTTTTCAGAGAATCTGATTATTTCAAAATTCTTTTCACTATTAAATAAGTTTTGTTTGAAACGTATATGTATTTGATTAGACAGATAAAGAAGTAAAGCAAAAGATTTAATCATTAAAATGGATTTCTTTTTTTTTGAGAAAATTATTTGAAAAATTGCGTCTTTGGGGTAATAGAGGAGAAAACGCTTGAATTTAATGAAACGGATTGACATGAGGTTAATAAGACTATCAATTTTAAAATATACTTTGAAATCTCAGTTTCTTTTTGAAACTCAAGTTATCCGTAGAGAAAAAATTAAATGACATGAAAAAGGATGAACAGCACAACACAGCACAGGATAGTATTTGAAGGGCTCGTCGAACAGGCTTTTGATATATCAATAAATGAGGAAAAAATAATTACATATTTATTTACTGAACCGAAAAATGAGAAATAAATTCTTGAATAATATCTAGAATTAAATTATAATTAAATTAAACTTTTTAAATATCGTTTTCCTTATTAAGCGATACATTAGAGGAAAGGTATTTAAAAGAAAACAGAATATTATAATTAATTGAGGAAGAAAACAATTTTTCATCGAGATCGTCGTTTAGGAGTTGGCGGGGGATCTCTCTCTCTCTCTCTCTCTCTCTCTCTCTCTCTCTCTCTCTCTCTCTCTCTCGAAATGAGCTGAAATTTTTGTGTATAATCAAAATAATCAAAATAATAATCTCCTCTATTACTTGACTGACCCCCAGTTATATGAAGTAACGTTTCGCCCATAAGTCTAAGAAATCACTTGTTTTATGATAATCCGAATGAATTCTTACCGATAACTCTTGTGAAAAGTGGCGCAACCGATAAGCCGGTACTCAATGCCAATTTGTGCGGAGGCGTCCCCAAAGTTGCCGTTAGTTTCCTGCAATTGATGCCGTCTCTGGTCTACTCCTCTCAGAAAAGTTTCCATTCCTCTAATGAATTCTTCTCTTTCGTCTTCCTCTTCATCCATACTTCAAAGATATAAAAGTTTAATAGATTTTGAGTTAAATTAATTGCATGAAACTTTTGCCACATATATTGTAGAGACCAAATAAATAAGACTTTCCATACCTTTCCGGGTCGTAATCATCATCAGAATCGTCGAAAATATTAGTAATTGTATTAATAGAGTTATGTTTGAAAAAGTCCTTATTTTGTGAACTTCTAGACGTCGGACGACTTCTATTCTTATTATAATAATGACTGAAATTATTATTATTATTACTATTATTGTTATTATTATTGTCGTTGCCATTAGACAAGCCATCCGTCCAGACATTCCTTGTATTACTGCCCGTATACTCATTCAGTATATCATTGATTGAGCGATACCTGAAAGCAGAGAATCAGCCCCGGGATCAGACATCACACAAAAGGAATTCATTTATTATAATAATAAAGTCAATGATAAAACTCATTAAGGCTTTCAATAAAGAGAAAAATTATTAATGCATTGAATAAATAATTTTAGGACTTATTTGAGTAAACATTTAATGGAATAACTTTTGGTAATTGTATTTATGTTATAATTAGTTTCATATTAAATGAAAATTTCATTACTTTTAATCCAATTAGAGTTTAATGATCTGCTGAGAGCTTAAACTGTTTGCTCATTCATTAATTGCTGGATTATTTTTAAATAGCTTTTTATCAATTATTTGACACAAATTATGAATTATTAATGAAAATACTCAAGTCTTTCAAATTTCTGTGATTTTAAGTTACAATTAAAACAAAACATTAGTAAATTAATGAGAGAGTAGAAGTGAATTAGCAAGGTCAAAAATTCAATTATTGTATGACTACTGTAATAAAAATTAAATTTCGCGCTCAGAATATGATATAATTTTAGGGAATGACTCGATTTGTGATTAACTCATACTTTGAGGAAATCTTTTGACAAATGATTCACTCTTTTAATGATTATTCAAATTATTTAAAAATAATTTTTATTATTTAAGTCAAAAAATGAGACTTTTTTAATGGATAATCAATTTTCAAACAGAGGTATTGCTGTAAAGGGTTTCCCCGTCTTCAGTCAGATCCGCTCCACAAGAGTGACAAATGTCTGCTCCAATAGATTGCGTTCAGAAGAAGACAACGAGTGGCCAATGAGTTCACCAATTGATCGAATGTCCACCAAAAGGATTGTTCACAACTTTAAAAGCCTTAACCGAAGATATTCGACAAATGTCTTCAGATGTCATTCCATCGGTTGTCACAAAATATTTTTCCGCAAATATTTGCTAATTTCTCACCAAAAACAACACATTTTGAAAAACAAAACCAAAGAACCCCTTCAGAGACCTCTTCAGAGATCAGAGACAACACTTCCCACAGTTATTAGAGGCAAACAAATCGACAAAACAAATGATTCAACGATTGGTCGGCCATTAATTGTCTGCCAAAGTTCGGCCACAAAATCAACCGATCAGTCAGTCGGTAATCAATTGGGTATTCAATCGGGTGTTCAATCGGGTGACCACTTTTCCGTTATGAGTCTTGGGTTCTCTTCGAGTAAAAGAGTAGAAAAGTATTTCACAAAAGATCGATATTTGGGTCAAATGCGATGTATTTGTGATTTTTGTGGACACAAGACTTATGGAAATAAGTCGTCCTCTCGAATGGCTGTCCACATAAATGGCAAACATCTTCGAAACCATATTTACAAATGTGATGTCGAAGACTGCGGTAAAGAATTTTATGCCCCGAATAGTCTTCGATACCATAAAATGAATCACTTTTGTGGCTTTGGTATCAAAAATGGCAAAACTCTGACCACTGTTTGCGGGAATCAGAGTATAAACAGATATCGGAAACAAATATTAATAAAAGGCCTGAAATTTTTCAAATGCAGTTTCAAAGATTGTCAGTACATAACAGGAGGCGGTGCTATCAAACGACACATTCACGACCAACACCTCTGTCCACATCGGGTGGACTCTCAAAAGAGGGATTTGTCGGTCAATTCAGTGGATATTTTGGACAGATTTGATGACTTCTGTCAACTGATTGCCGGCGAAGACAAACAATTATATAAATGCAAGAGATGTGAGTTCTTCACAGAGAAGATGATTGGATTCATTTCACACATCAAACTAAAACACTTCGCTTCCAATCACAACAATTCCGCAAAGATTCCAACCCTTCATATCTCAGAAACAGGCGATTGTCCAGAAGATGTCAAAACTGAATTTGATTCCGATCACCAAAACGACGAACAAACCGATGATTCTATTATAGGACTCGATCTGAAGAAGAAGAAGATAAAGAAATGTCGACCGAAAAACACTGAACCGATTTGGATGCCATTCAATTGCAGCCAATGTTCGGCCTCTTTTGATAATTTGGTTATTTTCAGAAAACATTTGAAAAGTCATCCGTTTTATTGAAAACTAAAAATATATTTTTAATAAAAGATTATATAAATTGAAATCATTGCCAAAAATCTTTAGTCAAAACTTTTTTCTATTAAATCCATAATTATTTTCAAAATTTGAATTCAATTTCAATAAAATATATATTTATCTGAAATCAAAAGTTTTCAAAATTATTTCTCAATCTTTGTCTCAAAAGTGGTTGTATTAGAAGAAGAGGACCTTTGACCCGGTCCTGGCGTCAAACTTGGTTAAGAAAATTGCAATTATCAGGAATTTGTTCTCAAAATAAGTTAAGAATTTTCAAAATGTGTTGAAGCGAAAGGTATTCTCAAATTACATTGTAGTTATTCATTGAAAGAGCCGACGATTGGAGACGATTCGGATTAAATCCACTTTGAGTTCAAGTCTTAATCAATTGAAGCAATAAAAGGCTGAAAGTCTGAGTCCATAGACCTCTCTATACCTCTTTATATCTGTCCTTCTTTTCAATTTAATATTTAAATATAATTCACAGAAAATTAAAAATTCATTATTCCTTATATTTATTAATTTATTGATTTCGAACTTCGAAGCCATAAATGAGAGATTGAGTCAAATGGGAAGCGAAATACCATTCAATTAAAGCCCAGATCTGTCTATAATTTGAATAGTTTTGAACTTTGGACTAATGTTTGTGAAAAATGCTCTGAATTTCATTCTATAATCCGTTTAGTAATCAAAGCAAACAAAACACGTATTTCTTGTTTTTCTTTAATTATTCGAAATTATTATCGAAACCAAAGGGAAGGAAAAAGAATGGCTGAAGAGATGGACATCTCAAGTGTCACACCGACCACAACAACAACAATAACTCGAGTAGTAATGGAAAGGAAAGTAATGTCAGGAAAGAAGAGAAGAGAGCGAAGACTCAAATGGAAGCCTTTTAAGTGTCACCTCTTATGCGACAAAAGATTTAATGATTTGCTTCTTATGAGAAATCATTTTAAAACTCACATTAATTATGAGAATCACATCATTTCTCGCAAACCATTCATTTCAAGTCAAGAGATGTGTTCGACGCCATTACCACAGAATAGCATCAATTCCTCAATCGATGGCTCAATGAATGACTCAATAAATTGGAGCACATCTTCGGGTGACTCACAAACAGAAGAGAACAGACAAACAGATCCAAAACCGACAAAAGACAGCAAACAGAAGCTATTAGGGATTTGGCGGCCATTAAAAGAACTCGAAGTAAAGATTAAGGATTACTACGAAGACAATACTGTTATCGGACAGAGAGGACTCATTGAAGAGATATTTGAGAACAAAGACAGTCAGGGAAGAGATCAGAATATCTGCACTGTTTTTCTGCCACAACTCAAAAGAAAACTCAATATATTTATGAAGAAATTGGAACTGATTAGACCCTCCCCTGAGGGCTCCCCATAAGTTGTCCTTCAAATGATTTCTTCCGATTCAATGTTTTTATGTTTTAGTTTAAAGTGATTTTCGGCGAACAGTGCTTCGGAGAGACGGATACTTTGCTCAGCATTCAAGACAGTGAAGGAATGGTCAGTTTTGATTCGTGTGAGTCATGTGTATCAGGAATATGCCGATGCCCTTGGTCACTTCTCTAAAATCAAATTCCAATAAACTTTTCCGGATTTGGTCTCAAAACTATTTTTAATTAGACTTTTAATCATTTAATTAATATTTTTAATTGTATTTAATTTTCTTTTTTATTGATCTCATTATCAAAGATCTCGAGATTTTTATCCGTTTTTTTGTATATTTTGTATTCAAATCATTAAAATTTGTTTAAAAAGATATTAATTTATAATTAAATTATATTCACATTCAATGGATTTGATTGACATTATCTTAATTGCGTTAATCATAACAGTTGTCCTCTTCTTAATAATTGGGGTAATTCTTTGAATACAAATCAATGATTTGATTTCTAAACTGATTCTTATTTCTGTCGATCAGTTGATATACTGTTGTCTTAAATCTGGAAAAGATTTAAAAAATAAAAAGAAAACAAAACCGATTTCAGAGATTATGTCCAACAAAAACATTGATAAGACTCCAGTTGTCAACGAATCAGAGATAAGAGAGAGTGAAGTGCAGAACACGACTCCAAAATCTGAGCCAAAAGGGAAGCCATCGGTGAGTGACAAAGATTTCGATCAAATACAAGTCTCGGAAATGGATGACACCAAAGATTGGAAGACATGGTCAACGATAACGTGCACCGGTTCCCGTGAAATTCGATCCCCTCAATCGGCTCCGGCCAGTGAGCTGTTAGAGTCTTTCGGCGAATACACTCCCAATTTCCGTTCGCCGCACAATAATATCGAAACAGAGGACAACCAAACAGATCCTAAACAAAGCTCTGATTCAAAAGCAGTTCCAGAAAAGACCAAATCCACTGAAGGACCACAAAAGTCTGAAGAAAATAAATTGGAAGAACCAGAAGAGTCTCAAACAAAACCAAAGGAATACACTTCAGTGGAAATACCCGATAGTTCTGAAGAAACAGTCGGCAATAATGTCGAAAACTAATCGCTTCTAAAGTTAATTATCGATAAAATTGGCTCAAATTCTGAATTTATTGTCGGATGAGTTCATAACTTTTCATTCATTCAATTCATTAATAAAATACTCGTTCAATAAAATACAGGTTTAGTGAAAGGGTTGGCATTAAGAGAGAGAATATCTGATAATTATTGTGTTTAATGCGAAAGACAAACAATTTGTATATAATTTGCTGAATGAAAGTTCAATTGAAGTCATTTTTACTTTCGATTACCGAAACGCCATTTGAATTTGAAAGCGAATCCTTTCCAAAGTAATCTTGTTTTTCACATTTCAACAGTTCTTAGAACTTTCAGAGACAATAAGTTCATAAAATATAACTCCATTTATAAAACTTATTTTCAAACAGAGAACTTAAATAGTTTCTCATTTCGTTTGCTTTTGTTTTTTGGTTTTGTTTTAGTTTTGCATAACTTTAATTAAAATCAGTTGTAATTGAGATATAAGTTATGATAAGCTCTGAAATACCGCTTCTGAAGTATCCCTCAACTAATGGTTTTCAAAAATGCAGATCAGTTTCCGATAATAATAATTCTGTGATCTCCACTCATTTGATCATGGCTATTTCTAACAAAACATATTCTCTACTATAGTTATTGAGTAATATTGGCAAGAATAAATTAGTCTGAGAAAAAGAATAATGTGGCGCTATTCTTATAAAAGAAGCATGGCCACTTCAACAGAAGGTCCTTCGACTGACGTTTGACATCTCTCTAAATAAATCATTGGTTGTGATGAAGAGAAATCATAAAAAAGATAAAACTTATAAATTATTAGTTGTAAACAAACAAATATCAAATAATTTGATTAATCACTAGATTTTGTTTTTATTGACTTTTGGCAGAAATGATGAAAATATTCAAAAGGGTTTTCCATTTTTCTCAGACCTTATTTCGTAATATGTTTTCATGAATTCATTTTTGATTTTTTGCATTTCTTATATTAAAATATATTTTTGAAAAACTCGTGTTTCTGTGAATTTCGAGTTCAAATTTATTGATTGAATAGAAGTACAGGAAGTTATTGAAACAGAATTCAATTTGTGCTGAGCCATCACTTGTCTGATATGTCCAGTGGACAGACTGGTCATTAATATTCGGGACACGTTTTGTAATACTATTTGATATCGATCTGAAAATACAATTCTCGCAAAACATTTAATCTTTGAGTTTTTGAATTCAAATATTAGAGAAAACAAAATTAGTTTTTGAAGCAAAGAATCTGATAGACTGTGAGTTGGAGTTGAAGTCAAGCTTAGAGTCAATTAATTTCTTCATCTAATCCGTCATCAAAAGACTTCTCAGAGACGCCACACTTGTATTGACTGTTTCTCAGCACTTCTCGGCATTTGTGAGTCAAATCAATTGGCAAATCGTTAGGCAATGGATGTAATCATAGCAAAACTCATTAACTGTCAGCTCATTTTCATTTCAATTTCATTTGTTAGAAAACTGGTCTATGAAGACCACAATTAGACAGTTGTATGATCTGAAGGGACAACTCCTCTGATAGAAAGACTCAGAAATGAATATTTCATTTCTAACATATCATTAATTTTAATTAAAAGTACACAAAACTCGAGTCTCCCGGGAATGAGATTAACTCGAATGTGAACTAATCGTAAATTTGATTAACTATTTAGAGATCATAGCCTCTGAACTTCAATTACATCTCTAAATGACGGCTCTATTATTGAGTTATGAGTCAAATACACACCGAGAATGTCAAACACATATTCCAGTCTTATATCAATTACAAGAATAAGAACCAAAGAAATGACCGCACATTTGATTATTGAAGTATTAAGTAATACAACTTCGGGAACACAACAAAACACTGATTCTGATCAAAGAATTCACAGCACTTCAGATCATTTTAGAGCCAAAAATCAATTAACTCTGTTTTGCTTTTTGGTGTTTGAGTGAAATTTCGGTTTAAATTTTCCAAAAAGGAGTTTAAACCAAATAAAGAAAATCATTATTTATCGCTAAAAATGTGGAATTCAATTACAAAACACAAGCGATTCAATCATTTGCTTGAATTTGAATTTAAAATTCAATTTCGGTGTATTTTTCTCATAAAAAAGTCAATTATTTTGCATATAATTAATGACAGAAATCAATTGTATTCCTGTTTGAAGACAAATACAACTGAAAAACAAAAGTATTCCAAAAATGTTTTATTCAGTTTTCAATTGTATTTTTCTTCACTTCGAGAACAGAATATATATTTTGTTTTTATTCAAAAGCATTTATTTTAATTCAATGCGTGAATGCTTTGATTGAATGGCAAATAAATCCTCGGTTTATGTGATCAAAATCCAGAGGAACGGGAGGACGAGGAACAGCCACTTGAATGAGGGATTTATCAATTCAATCACTTAATTGAATTTTTATTCTATTTCTCTAATTTTTCTCTCTTTGTTTCATAGAGTCTGTCACTCAATCCACATAAGAGGAAAGGGTTTTAAATTATAGGAAATTGACTTTTCTGTAGAGAAAATGTCTCCAAATAATTGTGTTCTCGACTAAAATTTAATCCGATTTTAAGACTATTAGTTTGAATGCCGGGAATACTATTTTTTGTTGGCTTAAGTTTTACGATATTTTGTTTCATTTATTTAGAGGACAGACCAAAACAGTCCAAATACTTGTCGTATGTAATGGTTTGTGTGTTTTCCACAAATTCAGGTCAATTGAGTGCATCGTTTGTTTCAAAAGCATTTTAGAAATGAAGAGCTCTTACCTCTGATTCCTGAATGAAGATATCGACCAATTGTCAGACTGATAGCCATCGCCTGAAATGAGGGATGAGTTGTCAATTCCTTCGTCGTTAGTGAGAGTTGTGGTCGTCGTCGGCGACAGAGTTTCGTTATGTGGAGTCTCGTCCGGACTTGAAGTCGAAGGACTGCTAATTATTTGATTTGATTCCTCTTCTGTTTTCAGATCAAAAACGTTTGAATTGCCTTCAATTTCCTCCGGCGATACCATAGACTCAGATTCACGTCTTTGCTTATTGTTGTGGTTCTCGACTGAAATTACACAAAACAAATGTTTGATTCTTGCAAAAAAGTTATCTAAACATTTGCAGAAGTTATGGTAATTTAGTCTTTTCTTTTGTCAAAAGATATAGTCTTCGCCGAAATTTGATGGAAAGATCCTATTTTATTGTTCTTTGAGAAGATTCAGTGGTTTTTTTAATTTCATTACTTTGTTTGAATCATTTGTTGGGATAACAAAAAGTAGTTTCACATTATTTTTACAGATCGTTAGTCCTATTATTCGATTAGAAGTAAAGACCATAAATATTAGGGACTATTAAACTTTTTTTCATAACTATCTTTTCCTAACAATTCTTGACTTAGAATCTAATCAATGGTTGGTTTGAAGCCGTCTATAATTCATTAAATTATTCAAAAATATGATCCGGCAACATTTTGGCAAAATTTAATCAAATATTCGTAGATTTTTATATTATGTTTTGATTAATTATTTTGTTATTATAACTAAAATACGTGTTATCACAGATCAGTAAAAAGTGAACTAAAAATAAATAAAATTTAATAATAAGTATAAAAATGCAATTATTTTAAGCGCTATTGACTAATAGGTTTCGTGAGTGTAAATAATCAATTTGAGCATGGCAAAAAAGTAAAGTTTTTGTATCGATTTTGATCTATTTTGATTTTGAACATTTTCTATTGAAAACTACTTTAGTCTAAACCGGAAAATGTATTCAAATCGCTTTTTAATTGTATTCCAATTTATTGTTTTGTTATGGAAAACAAGTTTAAAATAATTTCAATCATTTGAGTCTAATTTGAATTGTTTTTTATAAAAATTGAGGAAATGACTGAAAACAAACTAAAAATAAGATCATATCCTTAGATAAGAGAGAATTCATCGGTCTTTCCGCACAAATATTGATAGCCTTCTGTCTAATGAGTCTTTTATCGGGAAAAGTATAAAAAATTAGAGGTAGAGAAAAGTGAGTATAGGAGAAGATAGGAGAGGGGTGATTTCATCTAATAATTCTTTAATTCGTGATTTACTCAGAATCTTATTCTTTTCATTAGGTTTTAGAATAATTATTGGAGAAAGTCGTGAATAATATATCTTTTTGTAGTCAATAATTAAATACAAGAATTCATTTTTTTTAATTCAATTGAATTTTAAGTACAAAACTGTTGTGAAACGGATTTTCAAGTGATTTATAAATTTAATTCCAAACGTCTATAAGTCAACCAATTTTCATATATTTATAGCCTTTGAAATCCGAATAATTAACAAAAATTGATATAAATTTGATATTTATTTGATTTACTCCTCAACTGTTTTCACGAAAAATTCATTTAAAAAAACAGCTCCTTATGAGAGAACTGTTATTATGGTTATTATAATTTCATAATTCAAGAACAGAATCTCTCAAATGTTTGGATGAAATATTAATAAATGTGAAAATTTATAGCGATTTTCGTATTAAAAAAAATCATTTAATCTCTGGTTTGGGAAATGTTTTGAGAGAAAGCAATTTTTCACAGAAATAGCACCGATTTAACTGATTTTAGAGTCAGTTAATCATAATTAGTAAATACTTTTATCCAGGGATGCGGAAGGGGGGGCCAACGGCTTAGGCCCCCCCTAGGCTCGAAAATTTCAGATTTGGCCCCCCCTGAGG
>JAQGBD010001769.1:0-13394 GCA_034698165.1 Punctoribates punctum | reverse complement strand
AGGGCCTGGCGATGTCTGTTTTATATATAACTATTGTTATTATTTTGATGAATGATAATAGAGTTTATGGCATCTGATTCTTGGATATTATGCACAGAATATTCTGATTCCCAGGCATTCAATCACTTGAAATAAAATACTTTCTCCTCTTATTTGATTCAATCGTATAGTTTGACAGACATATCATTCAACCAAATATTTGGCTATATTTTAGCCAAAAAGATATTCTATTGGTTTTTGTTTTTATACAAATTGAAAACAAACAAACACTGTATTTATCATCTTTTTCCGTTCGATAACCTGGGTCATGCACCCGATTTTTCCCATTAATCATGCTCATTCCATTTCCATCATTATCTGGGTGGAATAATCTCGTCAAAAATCGTAATTTATCAAGAATAAATAATTTATTTAAACCTGTCACTTTAAATTACATATAATATTACACTTTTGAGCTAGATTAAATTTAATCTAGATCAATTTTCAAAGTTTTAAACAAAAATAATCTATAATACCTTTGTTTTTCGTATCTCTTTCACAGACAATATCAACTCACCCGGAATACTTGAAAAGTAAGTAGCTGTTTATTCAAATTTATAAATTGATCCTGCTTCAATTCAATAGAATGATTGATATCTACAAAGAATATTCTATTGATTCCTCACTTTTCACACATAATATTCTGTAACAGAATATTCTTATCCACTATTTTATAGCTGTTTTATTGCAAATAAATTTTTATGAATAAATTCTTGAATTTTTCTATTGTTCTGCTCTTCACTCCCTTCCCCTCTACCGGTAGGCCCTTCCTATCGGTTGCAATGATTTATGACTTGATTTGAATTATTTGTCTTCGTTTTTGGTTTTTATTCAAATTCACTATAAGACAGACTGTATTTGTCTCGACTATAGTGGGATTTTTTTTCGGTCAATATTTAGAGAATTTTATATTCGGTTTTTTCGGCTAATATTTTATGCATTAGACCTGAATTTGATTCCAAGTTTACAATCCATTGTTTTATAGTCTTTTTTGGCATATTTTTTGTTTAAAACAATATATTATAAATATTTAATCAAAACGTGATTTTTTCGCCTCTTTTATAGTCTTTTGTTTGAATTTTTTATCGCTTTTTGTTTTAGTTTTATATAATTCTATATATTTTTATATATTTTTCGTATAGAATATACAATTTTAATATAATTTGTATTTTTAATGAAGTAATTAATTCAAATTTCAAGCAATAATTTAGTAATTTAGCATGGTCACAAAATTTATGTTTAATTTTAATGAGCTAGTAGACTTTTTAGGGATTTATAAATAGCTTACTGAAATTCTCCTTGCCTAAATTTGAAGGATGACTATCTTTTATTTTTTAAACTAGGTCAATAAATTTCAACTTTCAATTGAATTTAAATTTCACCTAGCTCAAGAAACTCACTACATGTGGACCCAATTGACGAATGCGACCAACAAATCAAGGAATTCGTCGATGTGGTCACATCCATCAACGAGCAAGGTAATATTTCTTACAAATCTGTTTTTAAAATACAACTGACCAGGCTCAATTAGTTTCTATCAGTAAAATAAGAGCACATTTTCATCGATATTTGAAAAATAGAATAAATTTTTCAAGAATTGCATGAAAACAAATAAATTATTGCCTCGAATCAAATGAGAGGATAAAAATCTGAATCGATTTTCACGAAATAAATACAATATTTGTAATTCAGTATCGCTTTGAAAGTCTTCAGCCATTAATCTAAACAACAATTCATTGATTTATTGCCTCTGATTGTGATATATAGACGACTCTTATCCAAAACAATCATAAATTACAATATATTTCTCTATCGATTCCATCCCTTCCTCTCTTGACATCAATTTATTACAATTTTTTTCACACAGAATGAAAATTCGCCCAAATTTTAAGCCAAACCTTTGGCTAAAAGTCGGGAATTTTCGGGCCTCTCCTCTGCTCTCGGCTTTTGAATTGTTGAAAATCTTTTCATTAATAAAACAAATTTTTGAATTTTTCATTCAGTTTTCGTTGAAAATTGCACTCAACTAAGGAATTGTGTTTTATTGTCTTCCAGAGGATAGGGAGGAATGGGAGACAAACTACTGGAGAGAGATATAAATCAATTCCCTTTCGATAAATCTCTAACTCTTTTCTGGTATTCTCTCTCTCTCTCTCTCTCTCTCTCTCTCTCTCTCTCTCTCTCTCTCTCTCTCTCCCACTCTCTCATTGCTAGAAAAATGAGCAAAACTTTCTCAAATTTTTTCCATAAATATTCAAAAGCCTTTGAATCAAATAAATGCTTGTTTTGAATAAAATCTAGATTTTGAAGAATAGTCCGAAAGCTCTAAAAATTTCTCATATTTTATGCGCAAAGAAAACGACTAAATATTTGTGAAAAAAAGTGATTTTCTTGTGATTAAAGTTTTCAATTCCCGAATGAAAAGCGAAAAACTTATATACTTTTGACGAAAAAATCCAATAGTTTTGGGATTTTTTCCATCTTTTGCTGCACTTATGCCCCGAATAAGTAGTGATTCTGTTTCGAGAAAATCACTTCTCTTTCCTATATTTGATTTTTTTGAAGTACAGGTCCTTTTACTGTTCATAAAAGGCTTTTAACTTCAAAATAAAGTTTGTATTTCACATCTGAGATGATCAGGGTCTTTGTCAATATATTTTCTAATCATTTCCAGTCCATTTTCAAGCAATTATCAAGGGAATTTCTTTTCTAAATGTTGACAAATATATAAAAAATAGCATTATATGAGTCTATCTCCAATTCAATGAAAATATACCTTGCACCAATATGCTTTATTCTTGGTTATCACAGATTACCACTACAGTGAACTGTAAGGTTATTTATTCTGTTCACTTAAGCTCTGTTTGTTATACATAAGTCGGAGAGTGTTGGCACAGAATAATTATTTTTCTTTCTGCCTTCTTCTGGGAATAACCAAGCACAAATCAACTAAATGAAAGATTGTTGCCTTGATCCAAAATTAATTTAGCAAGATAATTCTTCGATATTAATTAGTCAATAGAATCGACAAAAGAACTTGGTAAAATTCGAATTTTGTAACTATTTGTAATCACCTTTTAAGTTTTAAATCGGCAAGTCCTTTCATATTTTCACAAATATTTCAACCTAGATCATTTTTCATGGCTACTCCTGCCCCGAATGGTCGCACTCAAGGAAAATGCTGAGCAAACAGTAGTACTTTCCTCTCACTGTTAGACATCTTTTTCTTGCTTTGAATTTCTTATAAAATATTTTATTTATTTTGAAAAATAGATTCAAATTCAAAGTTATTTAATATCGAATTTCGTAAACAATTCTTAAATCAAATTCAATAATCTTTGTCAGTTTGAGAGCAAATTTATTTTTCATCCCTGAAATATTTATCTTGTTCAACTCAAATCAATTCACTCGGGATGCTTTTCGCATTGATAATACATGTTTTATATTTATTTGACATGACTCAGACATCTTTTTCAAATTTTCCTAGCTCACATCGTTGAAAATTAACATATTTCAATTTTAAAATTTAAGCTTGTTCATTTGAATTTCAAATTACTTGAAATTTTCTATTGAATTCTTTATATCCTAATCAACCTTGTTCATTTTCTATAAGATTTAAGTCATTTAGCATTGAGATGATTCAATCTTGTTAATTTAATCTCAACCATGCTAATTTATTCACCAGGTTTAACGAACTCTGACCTGACGTGTAATGGCTTACAACTAAATACTCTGAAACAACTAAAAAACTGCACAAATAGCACCTACCAAACAATAGCAAGCTACAATCAATACAATTCTGGATCAAATATTAAGGTAAGTCTACTCTTTTCAGTTGAATAGGACCAGGAACATTATTTTCCATAACAAAGAGCTCTCATACCTATGAATGAGTTTCGAAATAAAATAAAATTCAAATTTGTTTTTCAAATCTCTATTCTGTGCGTTGAAAATAGCTATTGAATTGATAATCGGGGAGAATTCACTCTTTTATTTTATTCCAGGTTTATATTCAGCTCTGTTTGGGCTCTGATTTTATTTAAACATTTTGTTATTCACTGAAAAAAAAAATCAAATCATATATAAAACGTCTGAACATAAGAATAGTCTTCAGAAATATATTTATTATTTTCATTGAATGCAATATTCAATGATTTAGTTTACAGATGTTTTCCAGGGGTGGCCAACGGAGGGACAGGACGGCCCACACATCTAATATTTATTGACCTAGTTTAAATTCCACTCAAGTTGAAATTTCATTTATTTTTCTCCAAAAAATTTGAAGAATTTTAGGAAAAATATAACTTATAAATCGAATTTAATAAAGAATAAGCATCTTGTTCAATTGAGCCAGGAGAGTTTTGACCAACTCTGACTGTTTTCTATTTAGCTAAGAATATTCTTTCAACGTTTTTCGACTTTATTTTATACAATTTGCTGTTTATTATACTCTTTTGAATAATAGAAAAACTCAAATAAAAGTAAAAATATCTTTCGATATAAATATAAATAAAAGTTTTATATTTTTTTTCTCTGACTATTCCTTCAATAAATCGAATCCGAAGGCAGGGGTTGTCAGGGATTCCTCCCTTAACTGTCATTAAATAGTCCCCAATTTTATATATAGAATATTCTGATTTTTTTCAATAGTTGATAGGTAATTTATTCATTTTTAGCAAGGGTTAGGTCTATCCAGTGATTGCCAAGGTACCACATCTCAGGGGGTCCTCTGAAACCATAAAATAGGTGGTTGGGCTTTACCTCTCCCTTGGTGATCACTGATCTTGTTTGCCCCCTCCTGGCCATCACTAATGAAAATGTTATAAATGATTGAATATTGTGTCGATTCCTACAGAATAAGAGACCAAATGTTGTCTTCAATCAGAGCACATGAATTATTAAATGACCTTTCACTATGACTTTCAGCTTGATTTCTACTACCATCTAAAAGGAGAGTTATTTAACCATGCTAAATATAGTTGATTCTTAGCAAATGAAACTAGAAAGCCATCATTAAAAACAAACTAGATCATTTTTATATTTATCACGATAAGTCCAGCAGAATATTGTTTAAAATTAGATGTCAATTTATTTATCTTGGTGAAAATGAATCAAATTTATTTTTACACCCTGATTACTTTATCCCTATGAAATATAATCAAGATAACTTTAAAATTCTTAATTCAATCCAACACGATAAGCCAAAAAATTTGTTCCTTGTTAATTTTTCTCTGCGTTTTAATTTTAAAACTCACCTAGTTCACAGAAAATATCCAGGAAACAATTTCAACTAAAATAAATAACTAGTTTATCAAAAAATAATTTGAAACCCTTTCCACTCCAGAGCTCAGCCAACGAAATAACATACGCCGAGCTCACACTGGCACAGGTGGGTGTCTGTCCAAACAACGGTGCTGTCAGTCCGCTCTCTACGTCGATGCGTAGGTGTAGTATCGGCCCAATTGATCCGATGACACAATACGCACAAATGGATTTCCAGCGACAGATCAACGGATCCCTGTCCCCCAACAGAGTCGACTGCATCAAACAGAGCCCTTCCAGTCCGGCCAACTCTTCCAGTCCCTGTCTTTTGGCGCAGATGTGTCCCCGGGAGTCGCCCATCGCCGACGGCTGCAGCGAAACGGAGGTCACAGCGGAGACACCTCTAATGGAACCACAGTATAGGCCACAAGAGATTAGGGTATGGATTGACTCAATTGAGAGACACTTTGCCACTGATTTATACCTAATTCTGTGCGGAATTCTGTTGTCTCTATTATCTGTCGGAGTGAAGAGTCAGCACAAAAATCTCTGTTATTCTGTGCTCTTTATTCTGTTCTGTTGTCCACCACTTTGTTTTGCCTCAATTTTTATGTCTCATTGTTTGCCAGAAACTTCTTTAGCCGTAAAATCTGCTGACGTTTAGAATTGATTCCGTTTTTCACCACTTTTTTGATTGTCTGTAGAATACTGAGTACAGAATATTGTTATTCATTGCCTGACCCTGAGTAAGATGGCCAGGGTAGTCACCTTTTTGAATTACTTCTTGCTAATTTGAGCTCTATTCTTGATAATCTTGTATTCTTCTCTAGAATTTAAGCATGGAACTTTTAAATATTGGTATATTTACCAGAGATGAGCTTGGGGGGGGGGATAGCACAAATCCCCTCTGTCTGATATTTTCCTTACAGAATATGTTCTAGATAAATTAGATTTTTGACCTTATTGTCATCATGTTCAAGTTAATTTTGATGGTAAAACAATTCTGATTTATTACCATGATCAATCTTTATAATAATATATTTATTTTTGTTTGATCTTGCTATTTTATTATTCCAGATAAATAAAGACTCGCACAGACTGAGCAGAAGTGGCGCCACTCCTGTTTAGCTGTCGGTTCTATCAAAAAACTCATCCTGGCTACAACTGAATCATCGAAACAATTTTTATATTTCACCAAGACAAATTAATATAAAATTCCAATATATATACTTAAGTTAAAGTTAATTATTAATCAATTCAATTCTACAAGGTCTTTGACCTAGTTACAATTCGAATTGATTTGTAAATAGAACTCATATATAAATATTTTAAATTCATCTAAAACTGTGATATATTTTTTTGTTATTTTGTATTTATTAACATTTATTGAGAGAGAAAAACAACCAAATCTAAAATTTGTTCATTTCTAAGAAATCTTATCAAGATCATGTATCAAGAACCTTCGCATATATTCGATAGATTATGTGATAAATAGTATTTAAAAAGAGGAAACTTTTGAATAATTTTCACTTTCCATCTATCAATCGACGAATAACTGGATTAAAGTTCAAGATTTTACTGAAAATACAATCATTTGTCAAAAAAAAAACCGAAAATTAATGTAAATTTCATTTTCATTCCCAAACTTTTTTCATATAAACTATCAATAAATCTATTTGTGAAATAATAGTAAAATTTCTTGAAAATCTGATTGAAAATATTAATAAGCATGGTCATTGTTTCTGGGTTTAAAGGGAAAGGAATAAAATCTTAAAGTTTTGGTTTTTTAATGAATTGCTTTTCTTTAATATACTAAATGTTTTTCGGTTTTTTTGGTTCAATTGAATTAAAGCATTATTTGAAATTCGATAATAAATTTCAAGAATTTGTGAACCGATTTTGGGCCCGATTAGTAAAGTAAGTAAGTGGCAAGGTCTATTTTTTCTCAGCATTATTAATGTTATAAAAGGAAGGAATAAATCCTTTGGTGTAATAACCAAACGATCCCTCGATTTATGGTTTGTTTACGTTTTGAGCAAAACATGTGTTTTAATGACTTTTAGTTTGAAGTGATTTTAATTATCGTTTAAATCATTTATTTAATTAAATTCGGAATAAAATGAAATCTAATCTCAAACTCAAAGACATTGATATCAGAGTTAATGAAATTTTTGATGAATTGAGTGAAGAAAACAAAAGACTAAACAATGAGATAATGTTTGCCAACAATTGTCTCAAAGTTTTGGAGAAATTTAAATCACTTTTGAATGAGTTTTACATCAAATATAAGCAAACTATTGATTCGGAGGACAAACAAAAGTTCAATCAATTGGAAAAAGTATTCAATTCTATCATCAAATCCAATGAACAGAAATTCATTGCTTCTGAAGATAAAGAGTTGAATAAAACAGACGAAGAATTGGATTCAATCCTCAGAACAAAACATACGATAAGTGATTCAAATACAGGAAATGAAGAAATCAATGGAAGCATTAAAGAATTGAGTGAAGACTTATCCGCACAGAATAGGAATACAGAGAATCTAATAAGTGATGTCAGGAATGACTCAAATACCAGAAGAAGTGGAAGAACTGATCGAAAAATATATGCCATTCAAAGAACTCCGAAACCGAAAACTCATAATAAACCGAAACCTAAACCCAAAGACATAGTAATCCCAGAACCAGAAGAAGCGCCGAATTCTTTGCTTTTGTTGCGAAGAAATAATTTCGACGAAACCACTCAGACGTATGTCTGTCCCAACCCTTTCTGTGATAAGTCTTTTGGAAATGAGAGCATCTCTACCTTCACTTCTATGTCGTTCACTATCTGACCAAAAGGTTTATCTGCGATCACTTCGGGTGTAATAAAGGGTTCAAAACACGAATACTACAGAAACGCCACTCCAGGACTCACTCAAAAGGCGGGTCTAAACGGGAAACTCCTCAAAAGCAACCAAAAAGTGAACCAAATCTGAAAGAAGA
Source organism: Punctoribates punctum (assembly GCA_034698165.1). NCBI lineage: Eukaryota > Metazoa > Arthropoda > Arachnida > Sarcoptiformes > Punctoribatidae > Punctoribates > Punctoribates punctum. The sequence continues at coordinate 5,109 of JAQGBD010001769.1, read as the reverse complement.
CAAAGAAATCAATGGATATGTCGACGAAAACAGTGAGAAATCTGGAGAAGACTTAATCAATAGAAGTGCGCGAAAAAAGCGATCATTAGATGAATCTCCAGAAGAATCGGATGAAGAATACGTTCCGAACGCAACACAAAGGAAAGGAAATAACAGAAAAACTGTTGCCTCTGAGGGACCGACAAAACCCAACTCCAAAGAGATAGTAATCCCAGAACCAGAAGAAGCGCCGAATTCTCTGCTTTTGTTGCGAAGAAATAATTTCGATGAAACCACTCTAATGTATGTCTGTCCCAACCCTTCCTGTCATAAGTCATTCCAGAGGAAGGAACGGCTCTATTATCACTTCCACGCAATGCACGTCACAATCAAAAAGTTTTTCTGTGATTATTGCGGGAAAGGCTTCAGAAGACGTCCTTATCTTAGAAACCATTTAAGGACTCACTCAAAGGGTGAACACAAACTGGGAACGACTCAAACAGAAGAAATCGATGGATATGTCGACGAAAACAGTGAGAAATCTGGAGAAGACTTAATCAATAGAAGTGCGCGAAAAAAGCTATCATTAGATGAATCTCCAGAAGAATCGGATGAAGAATACGTTCCAAACAGAAGTGTTTCCTCTGAGAGACAATCAAAACATAACCTCAAAGACCCTGTAATCCCAGAACCTGAAGAAGCGCCGAATTCTTTGCTTTTATTGCGAAGAAATAATTTCGACGAAACCACTCAGAGATATGTCTGTCCCAACCCTTCTTGTGATAAGTGGTTCGGCACAGGAAAGCATCTCTACCTTCACTTCTATATCGTTCACTCTCTGAGCAAAAGGTTTTTCTGCGATCACTTCGGGTGTAATAAAGGCTTCCAAACCCGAAGACAACTGAACCTCCACTCCGGGACCCACACAGCTATACAAACATTTCTGTGTGGAGTCGAGGGCTGTACCTTCCGGTGCAAAAACCTGATATATTTGAACACTCATAAGAAACAACACCACAAAGAGAGAGGTCTTTCCACTAATTCTGTGCCGAAAAGTTTTGATTGCGAACACATCGGTTGTAATAAAGCCTTCCAAACAAATCAGAGACTAATAGCCCACTCCTTCAGTCACTCAGACAACAGGCCCTACGGTTGTCCTGTGGAGGGCTGTCAACTCAGGTTTAAGACAAAACCCCAATTGAGTGCCCACTCGAGAGTCCACTCTGAGGTCAGACCTTTTAAGTGTGATGTGTGCGGAAAGGGTTATAAATGCGGCGCAACCCGAGACCGACACAAACTATACCACAATAGGGAGCCGTCGTTCCGATGCAGAGTCGGGAACTGTAATCAGTTATTCAAAAGTGATTACTTTCTGCGATTACACCGAATAGATGTCCACAACATCCACACCAGTTGGGACAGGGTCAAACAGTGTGAGTGGCCAGGGTGCGATTACCAGACAACCAGGTATTGTGATTTGGCTAAACATAGGCGACACCACACGGGGGTAATGCCCTATCACTGCGATTGGCCAGAATGTGGTAAACGGTTCCGATTGAACGAAGGTCTCAAACGGCATCTCCTCGTCCACAAAGACATCAAACCCTATCCCTGTGTTTGGCCCGGATGTGGGTATAGGGGGAGACGTCACCATCACCTCAAAGAACACATTAGAGTTCACCACAAGTGAATTGATTTTTAATTTTGAATAAAAAGACAATTAAACTCTTAAATGACCAAGATTATTTTGATTATTGAGCACATTCGGGGGAAGTTGACTGATATGAGGAATGGTTTCCTTCAGATGACTTTTTTGACTTCATTTTAACCATTTATTCAAAGATTTGAGACAATTGTCTCCGATTTGTTACCAAAACCAGTGATGACTGAAATCAGGTTTAGTTTTGTTGAGAAACAAATGAGAGCTGAAGTCAGGGATTGTTCTCTAAATCCAAACAAACTTTTATTCAATTGAACCCAAAATCGAAAGATTTTTAATAATTTATTTAAAAATGAAATTAAAAGAAAATTAATTACATTAGAGTTAATCACTTGCTTTCCATTACCCGAAAAATGGCCATAAAATCAAATAATTTACAAAAACTGTTTAAAAATTATGTTTTTTCATAGATTTTCATTAAATTAGTTTTGATTTGACGTCATTTCGGATGATTAGTCATATGTTTCCTGAGATTACTCTTCTGTCGGCACCGGTAGTGACATCCGGGCCATAGACAGGCGAACGGCTTCTCGTCTTTGTGTACTCTCATGTGTGCGTCGAGGTCTTGCTTATTCCGAAAGGAGTGACCACATCCGGGCCAACCACAAACGTAGGGCTTCTCTCCCGTGTGTTTCCTTTCGTGAGGCTTAAAGTCGCCGACTCTGCCCTTCCATTCGCAGCCTGGCCAGGGACAGTTCATTATCTTAATTTCCATGTTATGAACGGCCACTCTATGTCTGAAGAGTTCGCTCCGATTTCGGAACAGTTGAGTGCATTCCTTTTCGGGACAGTTATAAGAGGGCTGACTGTTGTGTATCTTCTTGTGGTCTCTCAAGTGATGGTTATTTGAATACCTCTTATGACAGACATCGCACTCGAATACAATGTCCGAGTGTTTCAACTTATGGAGCTTTAGACCCGACATCGTATTCGCCCCGAAGTCACAGCCCTTGAAGTCACAGACATAAGGTCTGAGCCCTGTGTGAGTGTAAATGTGTTCCTTCAGGTCTTTCGGTGTTTTAAACCCTTTATTACACCCGAAGTGATCGCAAACGTATTTTCTGTCCAATGCGTGCGATCTATAGAAGTGTCTGTAGAGCCGTTCCCTCGTGAAGAAGAACTGATCACAGGAAGGGTTGGGACAGACATACGTCTGAGTGGTTTCGTCGAAATTATTTCTTTTCATTAAAAGCAAGGAATTGGGCGCCGATATGGGTTCGGGAATAGCACTGCGTTCCCGTTCTTCGTGTCCTTTCATGTGTTCGTCCAGTGTTTTCTTCACCCGAAAGGAGTGCCCACATCCGGTCCACTCACACTTAAAAGGGGTCTCTCCGGTGTGTCTCCTCTCATGCGGTTTATAAGAAGAGGCCTTTCCTTTCCAGTGACAGCCGGGCCACATACACTCCACTCTCTTAACCTGCATGTTATGGACGGCCACTCTATGTCTAACCACTTGACCAGTGTTTGCGAACATTTCATTGCAGTCCTTTTCGGGACAGTTATAAGAGGGCTGACTGTTGTGTATCTTCTTATGGTTTCTCAAGTGGTGGCCATTTGTAAACCTCTTGAGACAGACGTCGCACTCGAATACTATGTCTGTGTGTTTCAACTTATGGAGTCTTAGACCTGATCTGGTATTTGAGCCGAAGTCACAGCCATCGAAGTCGCAGACATAGGGCCTGAGCTGTGAGTGGGTGTAAATGTGTTCCTCAAGAAGTTTCGGTGTTTTGAACCCTTTATTACACCCGAAGTGATCGCAAACGTATTTATTCTCCAATCCGTGGGTCCTATAGAAGTGTCTGTAGAGCCGTTCCCTCATATGGAATGACTTATCGCAGGAAGGGTTGGGACAGACGTATGTCTGAGTCGTTTCGTCGAAATTATTTCTTTGCATTAAAAGCATAGAATTCGGCGCTTCTTCCGGTTCGGGGATAACACTGTTTTTTGAGGATTTCTTCGGCTTCGGAACAGTTCTTTGATTGTCATATATTCGGCTCAATCTGTCTTTAATCTGATCCATGAGATCACTTCTCAAGTCCTCTGAATTCGTGGTACTATTGGGTAAGTCTTCTGTCAATCCTCCGCTCGTTTTCGGTTTAGTTTTCGTTTTAGGTTTGGATTTGTTCCCAGTTTTTGGTTTAATTGTCAAATGTTTGGAATATATTCGTTTCATTCTGTCTTTGATCTCATCCTTTAGATTGGTTCTGAAGTTTTCACTCGAATCAGATCCAAATCCTTCACTTCTTTGGTAGTCTTCATCGGATTCATAGCCATTTAGTTCAGAAATTTCTAACTTCTGTTCTCTGGGTTTGACCACAGAATTAAACTCTTCGTCCAATTGAAACAACTCTTGTCTGTCATCCGAAGCAATAATTGTCTCATATTTGTGGCAAATTTTACTCAAAAATGTCTTAAATTTATTCAAAACTTTGAGACAATTGTTGGCAAACATTAACTCTTTGTTAAGTCTATGGATTTCGTCATTCATTTCCTCGAAGACATCATTAACTCTGATCTCACAATTGGTGGTTTCGGATGACTTTTTAGACTTCATTTTAACCATTCTTCTGAAGAGTTGAGACAATTGTCTCTAATTTGAGATCAAAACCAGTGATGAGAGGAATGACTGAAAACTTGTGTTTTTTGTTGACAAACAAAACCCAAACGAGAACTGAGTTTAGGGACCGTTAAGTAATTACTGACACAATCAATAACTTTGATTCAATTGAACCCAAACTCAATTGAGTTTTAATTTATTTGATTTAAATCAACGGAAATATAATTAAATTAATTGAGTCTAAGCTTAAGATTAAACTCAAATATCAAACGATTAAACACTGAATTATAAAATTGTTTTTCAATTCATATTTCAAACTGATTTCAAAATAAAGTCGAAGTCATTTAAATCGGTATTCATTTTAATTAATAAAACAATCAATAAATTTGCAAATATTTCGTTGGTTTACACTATTTTTGGTGAACTTTGAGATGTTTTCTCAGATTACAGGACTGTCTACACCTGTATTGACAACCGGGCCTTTCACAGGCAAAAGGTTTCTGGTCAGTGTGTACTCTCATGTGGTCATCCAGGTGTCTCTTAAACCGGAAAGACTTTCCGCACTCCGGCCACTCACAAAAGAAGAACCTCTCCCCGGTATGTAAAGCCAGGTGCAGTTTAAGGTGTTTAGTCTTATGGCCACAACCGGGCCAATTGCATACAGTTATGCGGCGGTTGTAGTCATGAATAGAAACCTTATGTTTCGCTAATTGTGAGCGATTCTGGAAGAGTTGAGGGCAGCCCTCATACGGACACTTCAGATGAGGCTCTCTTTTGTCCAGTTTTTTGTGATTTTTCAAAACCTTTTTTGTTTTGAAACACATCTGACAAACACTGCACTCAAATGGTCTGA
>JAQGBD010001768.1:0-13395 GCA_034698165.1 Punctoribates punctum | reverse complement strand
GGTCTAGCTGTTCTTGTTTTTGAGTTATCTCAAATATATATAATGGGGTCTTGCTCTTAGAAAAAGACCCAGTAGTACAAAAACTAAGACAATACTCATCTAAACTAAACTCAACTTTGATTTTAGACATATTTCTAATTAATTTTGTTTCTATAATAACTAAACTCAAGGAAACTATTCAACAAAAAAGAGCCCAAAGTTTGACAAATGCGACAAAAAGTGAAATATATTTTAGCTTTGAATGAATTTGTGGCCAAAAATAGAGAGAAAAGAGAAGAAAAGACTTACAGAACAAAACTCTTCGAAAGAGATCTTTCCGTCTTCGTCTTTGTCGGCGAAAACAATGGTTTTGTCTACAATTTGCTGCAATTGTGTGTCTTTAAGATTGTTTCCGACCATCATTTTCAGCACTTGAAACAGTTCGCCATTAGATATGAAGCCGTCGTTATCCATATCGTAGATCCGAAACGCGACTGCATTCAGACCACAAAATATGCCATCGATTAGAACATTATCTCAAAAGTGGTTTTGTCTTAAATCACTTACACCTGAGTTTTGATTCTTTGTCTCCCTTAACACTAAACTGAGAAACTCCTTGAATGAACTCTAAACACAACAAATCTCTTATTAGTTCCCACTCTTTATCACCGGAATCACAAGAAATACCTTTGAAGTCGACCTCTCCGTTGCGGTCGGTGTCGAAGATGTCGATTACGCGTTGAACTAAAGGGTTTTGTTGTAGTTCTGGTAAAGACATGAACTCGTCTACGCTGAGAGACCCGGAGTTGTCCAGGTCCAATTTGCGGAAACGTTTGCCCAGACGTTTGATTTCGTCGGCGTCAACTGTAATCCGGTTCAATCAACTAATTGTTCATTTAATCTAATTTAAGGCTTTGACTTACAGTTGGAGCACATCTCCATCGGAAGTGAGGCCTCATTTCCCTGGGAATCGCAAAAATGATCATGTTAATACTCTTGCAACACAAATAGTAGGAAATTTGAATGAGAAATGAGATTTTGTTTTCATACCATTTTTTATTAGACTTTATTATACTCTGAGTTCAACACAAAAATCACAACAAATTCCTATTTATTGAGTCTCTAATCGTTTGGTTTTAGAAAAATTTGAATCACTTTTGGCTTAAAATATATCCGAATTGCAATCAAATGATTGAATTAATTGTCAGAAAGTTATCTGAAATGAATGCAAATCCGTATTAATCTATGGCTAAAACAACATTAAATTTATGACTAAATTACAGTTTCGTATAAATAAGGTTAAAATCATATAAAACTGGAATATATTTGTCACTCACTCTCAGACTCTCATCACACAAATCAATAGACACCCAAACCATAACCTTTCAGACGAGGACTCTAATTATAGACTTGACCAAGATTCAATTATCAAACCTATCCAAACATACTCATCATAGCTTTAATTCAAAAATCTAACTTGAATATTCTGGGAAATTCACGATATTCTTGGTATTTTGTCCAATAAGTTCAATTAAATTGTAATCTGACTGTAGACTTATGTCGACCTCTAGTCAAATAAATTGAATGACTGCAGAGTTGAGCCTTCCTTTTAAATAAAACAGCTTGCTCCCTTTAAACAACATACTTGATAACTTATAAATAAATAGATGAATATTAGAAATTAATGATAAAAATATACTTTTAAAATTATTCGGAATGAAAATTAGCTAGATTAATTCAGAATAATTGAGTGAAATTCTAAAAACCAATTAATTTAGTATTGAAAAGAGATTTAACTGTAGGCTAATAAAAGTCGATTATCGATATTTATGAGCAATCGATGTATTGGAAGTCAAGTTATCGATATTGACATCACGTGTAACACGACTTCCGTTGAATTCAGTCTTTTCAGTGAAATCGTCGACTGTTTTAAGTCGTGTCCACAACGCCGTCAAATATGTCATCAAATGTAAGACATTCCGCCAATTGATTCACTTTTATTTTGCTCACAATTTATTTAATAATGTCTTTAGACTCAGAATTAATCAAATTATTGTTAATTTATTGCAGAAATTGTATACTTATGGCAACAATTACCGGGCCTTTAAGGCACAGATCGCCAGTCAGTACAGTGGGCTTCCTCTTGAAGTAGTGCCGGACTTCAAATTGGGTCAGACCAACGCACAGCCAGCTTTTCTCAAGAAGTTCCCACTCGGAAAGGTATGTTCTCTTCAAATGGTTTATTTGATTGTCTTCTCCTTCAAAGACGGCTTTTAACAAATGGATTGTTTGAGTCGTAAGACAAGAGAGAAATAGTAAAAGATTTGGTCCTACTTTTCAAGTTCGCTGTGATTTGCGAAGATTTCATCAGATCTGACACTTTTTTCAATTAAAAAACTGAATCTTTTAAACCAAACTTTGTTTAACTGGTATTTGTTGTCCAACAGGTGCCGGCCCTCGAGACAAAGGATGGAAACTCTCTGATTGAAAGCAATGCCATCGCTTACTATCTGTCAAACGAGCAGTTGAAGGGAAAGACCCCCTTAGACCAGGCCTTAGTTATACAATGGCTGAGTTTCGCCGACAATGAAATCCTTCCCTCGGCTTACACTTGGGTTTTGCCGGCTTTGGGGGCCATTCAGCCCAACAAACTGGCCGTCGAACGATCGAAGACCGAAATTAAGAAGTTATTGACATTTTTAAACGAACATCTCTTGAGCCGAACCTTTTTGGTCGGCGAAAGAGTCACATTAGCAGACATTGTCGTCGCTGTCAGTCTTCTACAACTGTATCAGTACGTAATGGAGCCGTCCTTCCGATCGCCGTTCACTAACGTCAACCGTTGGTTCACAACACTCGTAAATCAGCCCCAATTCAAGAAAGTCTTGGGTGACGTCAAGCTCTGCGACAAAGCCATAACACCAGATACAGCCCCAACCCGGGAGTGTTAGTCCATTTGACTACAAATTGTTTGCCTTTATTTCAATTTTGTTTATAATTACAGCAAAAAAGAGCGAATCTTCAGCTAAAAAGGAAAAGAAAGAAAAGGCACCAAAAGCTGAGAAACCTAAGAAAGAAGAGCCAAAAGATGACGATTTAGGCGGTGATGAGGATATGGCGTTAGAACCAAAATCTAAAGACCCGTTCGAAGCCTATCCTAAAGGGTTTGTTTGCATTAAATTTGTTTGATTGGAACCGATGTTTAACTCGAGTGTCGTTCGATTACAGAACTTGGGTTATGGATGACTTCAAACGGTTTTACTCCAATAATCCGGAAGAGAAGTCGATTCCCTACTTCTGGGAAAAGTTCGATAAACAGAATTATTCGATTTGGTTCTGTGAATACAAATACGCGGACGAGTTGTCACTCATTTTCATGAGTTGTAACCTTATCTCAGGTATTGTTATGCCTTTCCTTTACTCAAAAAGTTGTCGTTCGCTAACGTTTGTCGCCATTTGAAGGAATGATGCAAAGACTCGATAAAATGCGTAAAAATGCTTTCGGATCAATGATTCTGTTCGGAGAGGACAACAAGAGCTCTATTTCTGGTGTTTGGGTCTGGAAGGGACACGACTTGGCATTCACTCTGTCGCCCGACTGGCAGGTCGACTTCGAGTCTTATGATTGGAAAAAACTGGATGCGGACGACCCTAAGACCAAAACTCTTGTTAAGGAATACTTTTCTTGGGAGGGAGACTTCGGGGGCAAGAAGTTTAACCAAGGCAAGATTTTTAAATAAACCAATTGTCGTATATTTTAATTATATAATTATTGCGATTCAAGCGCTCAATAAATTGAATTTTTGATTAAAACCTTTGAATCATTTCAATAAAAATGACCATGCTAATTCTCACTGCTATATCCATTTTTGAGGTCAGTATTATAGAAGAGCTGTAAAGCTATTGATTTGTTTAAATGTCAAAAGAGTGAAAATCTATAGTATATCTATAGATATCTATAGATTCTATACTATGCACTTGAAATAAGCATGATAAGTTTGTAGTTGATTCATTTAATAAGAAATCTAAGCTCAGTATATAATTGGTTATAATTTGAGCAAATTATACGACAAGTCATAGAAATATTGAGTACTTATAGCCGAAGAGTCGGTCAATTAGAACCAAAATTAGTGGAAACGTGAAAACAAGGAGTACTGACTTAATTTTATTATCAAACTCTAATTACAAGATCATTTTCAATATTTAGTTAGTGTTTATTCAGATATAATCGAGTAACTTCTGGATTAATTTCATTTCGGATGAGAAAAAGAGAAATCAATTATTTTGTTTAAAAGTTTTTACAGATTTATGTAATTTAATGATAAAAATTAAGGTATTTTCAAATAAAAGTCTATTTAACGGAAAGTATTTCATATTTAATGCAATACTAGTTTTCAAATATTTGTCTGATTATTGAGTTATTGTTGACTTTCGTTATTATTTCGCTCCAAAACATCGGTTGCCGTCTCTCTGGAAGTATATAAACGATAATAAAATTAGAAATTATTAAATATAAAGAACATATTGAGTCATAATATCTATAATATTGGATAATATTCTTCAGAGTCTGAGCTCATCACAAGTGTTCACAAAATACACTTCAATTACAAAAACACAATATTTAGTCTAAAAGTAGGCAAATATTGAGGGCTTATAGTTGACAACCTTTGTCTTCAAACAGAATCACCATGCTAACCACCACTTACATCAATTCTGGATAAATAGTCATAGATTTTATGTGATAATCGAATTTAACATTATTTTTTGCATCAGAATATTCCTAGAATTGGTGTTAATTCAAATTTACAAATAGTTAACATGCTACATTTATCAATATAACTATCGATTCCTAAAGAAGATGAAAGTTCAGTGAATTTGGAATAAGTGGTGAATTTGAATCCTTAGCGTTATTTTATGACAATTGTATGAATGGATTGTCTGAAAATCTTTTTTATGTATACTTTTTTGGAGATTGAGTCGAGATTTAGGACATAGTCTGCGGGCTTTCACTCAATTGTCATACAAATTGCTTTTTACAGTTTTAGAGCCTTTGAAAGCCTCAGAATATAAGGTATAATGTGTTTGTTTAACACAATTTTTCAATCAAAGAATATGAAAAAGAAATGTATTTATTACCTGAGACCACATCTTAAGAGATCTGTGCGACCCATGAAATAGCAGATCAGTGCAAAGGGTTGGTCAGAATTAAAGGGATTCGGTTTCGACAGCTTATTCGTCGCCACATTTCCTGAAATCAAATTAATATCACAACAAATGGTTAATCAAATATTTTTCAATGTATTTGATTTTGAAAATATAACTTCCAATCAAAATATCAATTTTAGAATGAACCTGGAAATTGATTTTACAAGTTTCAATTGAGAACCAGAGTGAAGGACCAATTCACCCAAAAATATTATGTGACTGGAAATTAGATGAACTTGGGTATAGGAAAAGTATAGGAAAGAGCGAGTGTGTTCTTGATAACTTATTCAATGAAATACAAGAGTATTATCCAAAAGTGATATAGAGTTTGAAAATAACTCTTTTGTGGAATAAATGTGAAGAGAAATGACCTCATCTTCAGCTTTGATTAGAAATTGAATACAAAATTCTCCGTATTTTTAAACGAAAACTATTTTCAAACTATTTTTGAGTGACTTTAAAAAATTGTCGAAAATGTATTTTATTATTCACAAGAGAGGAACGGATGTTAAGCTATATCTGGCTTTTATATGTCTTTTTTCGAAATGGGAATCAATTCGGTACTAATGTTGTGTTTTGTCGAACACAAGAAAGAAAAACGAAAAGTCGTGTCTTACCGATGAAAGTGATGCTGTCGTCAGAATCTGCTGGCATTAGTGGAGGTAAAACAGATCGTCGGCCATACCTTCCGTTTGGGTAGAATTTCTGTGCGGCTGAAGTCTCAGAGATGAAGAACCCGAAGTGACACAAAACGATTACAGCAATTGTTTGGATCATTAATACTGAGAGACAACTCGTTCTGTTCGGCAAAACACAGGTATTTACAGCCATTTCCTCGATTTGGTTAATATCTCGCTCTAAAAGATGTGATAGAGATAAACACAAGTCAGCACTTAGTCCTCGATCAATGCCATCTCAAATAAATCAAATAATCAAGGTAGTTATCAATTAAATAAAGACAATACACCTTAGCTTTCATTGTAAGGAAATGAAGCCTTTCTTTGGAGTAGAGATAAAATATAATTCAAATAATAATTTGTTATAAAATATAAATTTGTTTATAATATTCAGTTTGTATTGAGTTATGATATATTGTTTGCCTTTTTCTAAAATAATTCAATTTGTTTCTCAAAAACTAATGTTATCTTTCGCTTAAATATTCTTGAATTTTGAATATTTTTATCGGAAGAGCCTGAGAACTATAAATGTATCTTGCAATATCTATGTAAAAGATTGATTACAAGATCATTTATAATTATATTTTGCCTAAGTAAAGTATCTAGGACAGTGAGTTCATAAGTTCTTCAATAATATATTTAATTATAACTATAATCCCTTCCTTTGGAGTTCAGACACATTTGAAAAGATATTATTTTGGTTCAAATATTTCTAAACATTGAGATTTGAATAAAGATTAGAGAAATGGTTCACAAAATTGTTTTGATATGAGATTTGAGATAAAGTGATGTAATTAGAAGAGTATAGAGAAGTGTAGAGAAGTGTCAGAAACAGTCAAAATCAGTTACTTTAATATCTTTTCAATTAATTTAAATGTTTAGCAAATACTTTGTCTTTCGTTTGAAATGCTTTACAACTGAAATAACAGATTAGAGATGAGATTTCAATTCACATGAATTATTAATTATAAATGAATGAAGACAACGACCAAGAGCACCGCCTACCACTGCTTATCATATTTTGATTCTATGTTTACTCTAATGTTGTAAGACTTCTTGAGCTCAATATTCATAAGAGAATATTCGTGACATTCGCCCAAATGTCGTCATTTGCGGTAATTTTAGTAAAATAAACATTTAATTCAATTTATTTTGAAATTAAGAAAAATGTTTAAGATTTCGAAACTTTGAAACATTTGGAATATTTCATATCATTAACTCAGCAAAAGAGTAATGGATTATTAATTGAATTTGATCTTGCCTAAATTAACTTTAAAACAGCAAATGGTTTGGGAATTGAATACATATTTATGGCTTATTTTTACTGAAGATATTAACGTTTCAAACCTTGGATCAAGTCTTCTGAAAAACTATAAAAATCCTAATCTTTAATAAATTGATTTTCCTTTCGAAGTAAAAATAATTTGTTTTCTATAAATTGTTTAAAAGGCTTAAAGCAAAAATTTACAAAGTATCAAGCATAAAATACAGGGAAAAAATAAGAGACCAATATTTGAGGAATGGTTTTTATAGGAGAAGACTTAACTCTTATGTTTGAATTCATTCAGAATTTATGATTCATTTGAATTTCAGTTATTTTTGCTTTAAATTAATCGTATTTTTCAAAAGAAAAGACAATAAAATATAAATAATGAGTAGATTTTGTGAGAATTGCGGCAAAAGATAGAGACTTACCTCGATTTGAAGAGAAACGCACCGGAGTATAGGTCTACTGAAAAGAGTGAAGCTTTCGAAGAACTCCCAAAACAGTCGAATGTGGAAAATATTGGGATTTGTTGCTTAAGTAATGGTTAGGTAAGGCCTGTCTGAGCACATGAGCGTACGGTCTGCGCTTCTGTCCATTTAATTGGTTCGGTGTTCGCCAAGACGTAGACATAACGACATCATTATTATGACAAAAGAGCGTAGGATATCATCAGATAAAGACATTATTTACAGGAGTTTTCTAAACTATAGGATAAACTTCTCCTAAATTATATCAATAAATATGTTTGTGAAACACTCGACACAAATAATTACTCGATTTTTATATAATTTAGTTCTCCATATAATCCGGATCTTAATATGTCTTAACTTAATGTTCATTCACTCCATTTGTTTTGAATATCAATAAAAATTTGTTTGGACTCAAAATACTTGCAGGAAATGAATCGTTTGAATCAAAAATGGCATTAATTCCCTAATTTATAATATTTTCTTTAATTCCTCAAAACTTGGGCTTAAAGTGAATAAACAGCAGAACTTATTAATGCAAAATCTAATCCATTTAGAAGAATGTGAAAGGTCTTTACCAAGTCAATTTCAATGATTTGAATTCTGAGCAAAAGTTCAATAAATGTTTGGTATTCTCATTAATATAATGAATGTCTTTTAGAAAGAATATAATTCCGAAGAGAGTCTTAAGAATATCCATAATCTGCAGTCAATCGGCAACTGATCGAAAATAAGCCAAAGAAGAGATATTTTTTTCAATAGATTAATGTTTAGCTAATTAGACGTCAAATATAATCCCGAAAAACTGTTGGAACTGATTACATGGAAGAGGCTGTCCCTGAGTAAGGCTTTTGGCCCGTCTTCTTCATTGTCGCAAAAAATAAGTGCTTTTCTATTCATCTTTAGTCAAATATTCTTTCAAAGAATCTAAAATTCAGGTTTGAATTGAATTTAGGTTTTACTATAAATACTTATGTAATAAATTCCGTTCCTTTGTTATGAATTATCAATGAGTTTATTAATAACCAAAATCTGTTTAAAGTGATAAAAATTGAGTTCAAATATTTTTAATGTTATCTCAAATTGAAACCAAACTTGAGTTGAATCAAATGTTTTGAGTAAAGAATATTTTGTTTCTCTTTCCCAAAAGTGTTTGTTTGCATCACTTTCGGAAATAAATGTTTTCAATCTATTGTTCTCTTGTTATTCACAACTTGTTATTCAGATAAAAGTTGAGAATTAAGTGTTCTATAGTTTGTGTCAAAATTATCGCAATCTATGAAATCAATAATATTTAACTTCTGTTGCTTTCAATTAACATATGTTTCAGTCTATACCAGAATTGGTTAATAACTATAAATTCAAAGAACGACAAAAACCTTAATATAAGGAATCGTTTAACCGAACGATGAAACGGAATATTCTGTGAAATTTGATTTTACCGTTCATTTGGTTGAAATTTTCCCAATATTTACACAAATCCATTTGAATTGACGTAACCTAGGTCAATCTTTTAGTTTGCTGATCAAAGCCTATGTTAAATAAATATTGAAATTCACTGAATATTTTGATCTTAAACTCAAAAGAAATCAGTGAATAAATTCATGTTTAGAGAAGTTCTTCCAAATCAATGAAAGATCGCAAACGAACATCATTTTGAACACTATATGAATATCCTCTTAAGTGTTACATAACCTCTAACCAAAAGGGAGTCATTTATTCCTTTTGATGGGTAAACATATTTGAGAATTCAATTTTGTGATAATCAGGGTCTTTATAATCAAATTACAGCGAATTTGTCATTAGATATATAATTATAATAATAATTAACTAATAATTCGCAAGTTTTTTGAGAATATTCTTTTAAATGATTAAAAACAAATGTGTTTAATAAAATTCTATATCAATTCCTATATTTTGAATAAATCAATTCTCTTGTTCACCATGATAAATTCATCAGATTTACCCAATCCTTTGAAATTCTTTTGTTTTCGAGTTTGTATATCCGGACCAATAGATTACAGAATGATTTATATTTCATGGTATTTGATGATCCAATTGTTGGCCATACCTCCAAATACTTTATCCATGTCCTTTTATCTTCTTTAAATCACTAATAGACCTCGATTTGGTTGCGGTTATAAAGTAGTTCTAGGTTAAAATTACCTAATGATCAACTAGATAAAAAGAGTATCATGGTATTTTAGAGGTTTGGCAACATATTATTAAAAGAGCACAGAATAGACGGATGGATTCCACTAAGAATTTGACAAATAATCCTATTTTCAGTCATTATTCATCAGAGAAGAAAACAAAAACAATATTCTGTGCATTCATTTCAATATTTAGATCAAAATAGGATCCTATGCTTGAAAGAAGGAGCGCCTGACTTGAGGACAGCCACATATTCTTTGCAGTGGGTGTTAATTAATCGGAAGAATATTTTTAAAATTAAATCAATTAATAAATAATAATATTAATGAAAATTTATTTTTCGTTAAGAATTTTTAAATAAATACATTTGAATTGAATTTATAGAAGAAATGATTTGATTATATAATTATCGAAAGTCAATGATTGGAAGTATTCTAATCTAGCAATAAATAAATGCATTAATTCATTGATTTCTTTCTAATACTGAAAATGTGTACCGATTTGAGTGAATTAATTATGGAAGACATCAAACAATTATTGGATTCAATGATAATTTAAGAGCTGAAGACATGATAGCAATGAAAATCAAAAAATATAAAATCAATTAATAAAAAGAGTCAAACATTTGACGAACAAAAATATAATTAAATTAATCGATGCTTTGTTTTGCTGTCAATTCCTGGAGAAGTCGCAAATCACTCATTTCGTCGGCTTTGGAGCCGTGAGCGTCCCCACCGGTCCTGTCCTGAGTCTCATCGTTTTCGGTCAAACGATTGAATTCGATTTCCTCAGACATTGAGTCAACATTTGTTCCCAACTTTACATCAAAAGCAATCGTTTTATAAGTTTTTAATGAAAAATCAGTTTTCACTTAAATTCCCGAAAAATATTGAATTTATTTTTGAGTAAATATTTGAACAAAGATTTGAATATTTTGAGTATTAAACAGAAAATGTCTTAAAATCAGATCTGAAAAGCAATGTTCTTAAGGAACTCCAAGAAGATTGTCTTTGAGGCCAATATTCCCGATAAGATTTGGAAGATTACCCCCGAAAATGAGGAACAGATTACTCACCTCTTTATGAGAGGGGGCGTAAAGTATCAGAAGGGTTATGACATAACAGTTCCAGAGGGCGTACACTGTTGTAAACATAGCACTCGTCCACTGAAGCGGAGCAATCGATACCTCGTCCTCCCAATGCCACTGATCTTCAGAGACCTGCCATTGATTTCTGTAAATTATTCAGTCCTCTAAGTTTGGAATAAATACCTGTCCCATAATGTAAGCGACGACAGTGGCCGCCGCACAGACCAGAGTTGCCAACAGAAGGAACTTAAAGCGATAAATAATTCCCTGATATAGGAGTCGACGCGTTGAGGACATCGACGGAAGACTCGACTGTTTTGTTGATATATTACTAAACGCCAGCCTTTAGTAGAAAATCGATTTAAATCATGAAAATTGTGGTGAAGTCGAGGGACTCACCAAATATGATAGCATAAGAATATGAAATATCCCGTCGAAGCGATTACTGCCGTTATTATGAAGATTAGAGCGAATCTGGAGTCGACCTCCCATATTGTGAAGAACGGATCAATCCATTGAATACCTCTTTCGCTCAAATCAAAGATAAATAGCGCGATATAAGCGATCAGAACAACACTCAACTGCTTGTAATACGAGGAAAGCCGTGACCTATGAATGCCGTCCTATAAGAAAAATCAGAACTTTTTTACGGATTGCATTGGTTTGGAAAGTGTTGGACATACCAGAAGGTGCTCTCCCGTGAAGATAACCCAAAAGGAGAGGAGAGCGCAGTGAAAGAGGCCTTGTCTTAGATCGCAAATGAATGACATGAACTCCAAATCAAACCACAGACTCAACAATTCGATGGGAATATTGAGTTGAGTCAGAGCACAGCCCAACACAATCAAAGTCTTCTCCAAAAGAGTGGACTCGCGATGCAGTTGTCGGAGACGTTTCGAGAACCACATGAGTGTCAGTAAAGTCATAAAAGTGAAGATAGTCTTCATGTAAAGCCATATCTTAGTGAAGCCTCCGTTTTGATGAATCGCCACTAATGAGAGGTCTGACAGAAAACCAAAATTATCGGAACTCTCTGTTTGAAAGTGAAAAACAGTTAATTATGGGAACCACTCAAATGTGTTACAAACCGTGGGATAGAAATTGAAGATTAATTAAGTAATAATCGTAATAAAGAGATTGCAGTTCAAAGAGTTGTATTAAATCGCAGTCATATTTATAGCCATGGATTCGCTGGAAGACAATTCCAAACAATTAAGAGATTTTTGTTTAGTTTTGAGCCAAACCTTATGCGCCTCTATTTTACAAGTGATGGTTCTCTTGAGGCTATCCTTTTGGGCGTAAATCTTCCAATTCTTGTCTCCAATATTGCGAACCCCTAAAAGAATCTTCATTTTGACCGTTGAGTTGATCTGTTCGTCTTCGTTGGGGTTCATATTGGGGGACATTCTCGAGTCGTATAAGACATCGGGAATTAAAATTGTCAGCAGATTCTGTTGCCATCGGCTGTAATCCAATTGAATGCCTTCTCGAGGAAGTGGTAATTGAAAGGCAAACGTAATATTGCTATCATTGGGAGAACCATAAGATTAAGATAATGACAACCGTTGGAAAAGATGTCAAACCCCTGTCCGGCTTTAGAGTCATCGTTTACTATTTTGCAATTCTCCGGTCGGACCAGATTAGTGTTGATTACCGCTCTCGGAATCGATAACTTATCCGGATTGTCAGCAATACATTTCACTGCCAGTAGTTGTTCGGTACTCGAAGGGGCCGGTGCTGGACACACATCAGTTATATCACGTGTTCTATACATTTAAAAGGTCTAAACTTACCGATGAAGGCGCCGATGAAGAATGAAATCAATTGAATGATAAGAATTATTGACAACACTATTGACAACTTCTTATTTGACAGGTTTTCCAGAATAGTTCCCGACATTGTCTTTGTTTCTCAGACAGAGTGAGTCCTTCGCATCTCTTGTACTCAACTATTTGTGTTTTAATAAATGTATTGAATATATTGATGTCATCTATTGTTTGTGTTATCGATGGAGTGCCGACTGAGAGACTGACTCCACTTTATTGTCGCCGTTTCTCTCAAATCTCTATCAATAAAATATATTAAGAGACTCAACACTTGACGTCAAATAGCCTTAAAACTGACGAAATTACGTCTCATATATTGTGTTTAACTATGAATGTAGTGGTAGTCGAGTCCTGTTTGAGACCCCACCCACTCCACACTCAGACACAGTTTGAATTGTCTGAATGAAAATAATTCATTGATTAAAAATTAAATGCCTTAACCCTTTGGAAAAAGTATGCAAACCATGTGGTGAACCAATTCGTTAAACTAATTAAACTAATGTCAGACATAAACAAAAAACATTTGATTTCTCTTCAATTGATTTGAATAAAGTCTTTCTTTTGAATCAAAAAGATATTAAACAATCTTAAGATTAAATTGTTTTAAACAAATCATATTTGTTTAGAATTCAAAAATAAAGAAATCCTTTTAGTGATTAAAATATCGAAAACTAATTTATACAACAATTATATGAGAATGAAATGACTTATTCTAATAAAAGCCAATATAAAC